>PVIR01004291.1:0-49534 GCA_004026965.1 Petromus typicus | reverse complement strand
TACAAAGCGAGACCCTGTCTCAAAAAACCTAAAAAAAAAAAAAAAAAAAAAGTAAGCAACTGTGCTGGGTGGTTTAGCTCAGTGGTTCCAATGTCTGCCTGGCAAGCACAAGGCCCTGAGTTCAATCCCTGATACCACATACCACAATGCTGGGCATGGGGGCTCATGTTGGTAATCCCACTACTCAGGAGGCAGAGGCAGGAGGATTGCTGTGAGCTTGAGGCCAGCCTGAACTACAAAGTGAGACCTTGTTCCAAAAAGCTAAAAAAAAAAAATAAAAAATAAAAAAGTAAGCATTTGAATTGAGATGTGTTTAGACATCTGCTAAGTTTCAAAAATCTGTTAAGAATAAAATTTCTTATAGTAATTTTTTTCCAGAACGATAATGTTTTAAATACATTGTGTTGAAAATACAGTGTGAAGATAATCTGCATATTTTTTTTTTTACTTTTCATAATATGGCTACAAGAAATATTAAAACTACTCATGTGAAGACAAAGCAAAATAAAGTGCAGTTACATATGTGAAAAAATACAACTATATGAATGGCTGGGCACCCACTCCCTGAACCACCAATGGCAGAGCTGAGAGGACAGTGTGGCAGAGGCCATGTGTCCTGGCTAGAGTGACCATGAATCCGGGATGGTGCAGGCAGGAAGTACAGAGAACTCTGGAGTTTTCCATGGTGGGTGTAAAGAGACAGGAAGCCAGAGTGGGCCGGGAAAAGGAGGGGACCATGAGGGTGGCCAACAGCATGAGGGTGGTCAGCACTGGTTCTGTCTCTCTTCATAGCCTTCTTTGGGAGGGTCAGATCTGTGGACCTTGGCAGAAGCTTTCTTGTTGCTGGGAGATGTAACTGGTACTCACAATTTAAAGAAAGGGAGGTTTAACTTGACTTACAGTTTCAAGGGATTCAGCCACAGTTAGCTGGCTCAAAGGCAGGAATAAGGAATATTGTGATGGATAAGCTTAATGGAGCAAAGGTGCTTAGTTCATGACAGCCAGGAAGTAGAGTAGCAAAACAGTGCCAGAAAGGATATAGACCTCAAGGCTACATCTCCACGACACACTCAGACATAAAGTATGCTTTACTAATCCTCTAAGCAGCTTGTAAGTTAATACAATGAAGCTCCAACACCATAGTTAGCAAAGAAGACACATGGCAGAGATGAAGGATGAGGGAACCGTGAACTTCCTGGACGTGGGCCCAGGTAGTGGCTCTGAGGTGAAGAGTGTGAGTTGTACAAGTCACTCATTTCCCCGAGATCTCTGTTTTTTCTCCCAAGGCTCAAGGGAGTAAATAACCACTACCATAAAGGGTGGGTGGAGGGTTAGTAAAAAAGTATTGTTGGTCCAGTATGGTGGTTCCATTTTGACAGGACTCACCAGGTGACTGGTGAGACAGAGGAGAGAAAGAGGCCCCTGGGAGTATGTTGGGGCCACAGCAAAGGAAGTGAAGCTCCAAGGCTAGCAGAAGTTCAGGGACCAACAGAGGTGAGTGCTCCACGTTGGAAATCAGGCCAAGTTCTCCAGAAGCAAATCTTTCAGGGAGGATTCATGAAAAAGTGAAAATCCCCTGGCATAAAATGCTCCCATGAAAAACTGACTAGAAACAGGGAAACAGGACTAGGAAGAGAAGGAGGCCAAGGGAAGGCCTCATAGAGTCTCACTGAGTACCACTACGGCTGCTCCAAGATGGCGCCCTCCTGGTGTTTATGGCCTTGTGTATTCTGAAATGCTGGGCCTGTGTAACTATGGGATATTATAGGGAAAAAATGGAGACATTAAAGTTTTTCCCCAGCTCTCTTGAACCACTTGGTATGGAGAAGGAAGCCACCATATTGAGGTTGCACAAGCTGTCTGTGGAGAGGCCCATGCTACGAGCAGCCAAGACCTCTCACTCTCAGGCCTGTGAGAACACTGTGGTGATAGCTCTCTCCCCCTAAGAGCCTTCAGATGACACAACCTCTGCTGGTGTCTCCACAGTAACCTCATAAATGATGCTAAGCCAGGGCCACCCAGATAGACTATCCTGGCTCTCTGAGCCATAAAAATTGTATGACAGTGAACATCATTGCTAACCTTCTAAGTCTTGAATTAGCCAGTTTTACAGACAAAGAGAACTGATGGCATCACTGACTCCCTGTGCAGATGTTGACTGCTCTTACAGACAGTTCCAGCTGGGAGAAGCGGCTGCATGCTGGGAGGGGTGGGCACTGGTAGAGGGGATGGGAGGCAATGGAGTCTGTGTGAGGGTCAAGGCAAAGGCGTTGGAGAGCACAGAGTGTCCCGCACTGGGAAGCCTGACTGTGTAGGGTCCTGGAGTTAGAGAGGCTGGGAGCACGACCCACACCTCACTAGCATGTGGGAAGCAGCAGTACCGTGCAGAGGATAAGAGTATGGCCTCAGGACACCTAGGCTTGAACTGAGTGTGTTGACCTTTCTGTGAAATGGGGTGACAGCAGATCCTACTTTGTACAGCTGTTGTGAAAATCCTGTGAGATCCCATGGGCCCATTTGTAGCTACTCTGCATCCTGCTGAGCTACATGGGATTTTTGATATGGTTTCCTGGGCCTAGAGTTGAGGGTTCGCCTTCGCATCCATTTACTTAGGTAACCCAGAGCCTGCCCTGTCCATGCGTTTAGCTTAGGAGGATGTCACTGACACCCACCTGGGTGGCCTTTTAGCAGTACCATTTCCAAAAGTAGATGTGTACATTTGCAGAGTCTCCTGGGACTCCAGTGTTGGGCCCAGGACAGGAGTGGATGTGGGAGTTGAGAGGCAGCTGCTGTCTTGTGAGCAGAGCACACTTCCTTCACGTGAGCTCCTCTATTGATTCCTATTTAACCATGATGGATGCGGCTCCTGGGCCTAGTCTCTGATGGATCCAAGCTGTCTGTCAAACAGCAGAGGCAGGGCAGGAGAAGAGCATTATTATTCCAAAGCACAGCTATTAGATTAATAGTAAGCTTCAGCAATGCCATTGATGAGGGGGATCAATGGGACAACAGGCCAGGCTGCCTCCTGATAACGGCTGCTTTTCTAGTACGCATCCTATTTACAGGCCCTATGTGTTTGTTCCTCCCTCCTATCTTCCCTTGAGCTCTCCTGTGAGAGTTGATTGTCACTTGGAAGGCCGCATCTCGGTGCCACACTCCACCAGAGCCATCTTCTCTGCCTTTCCTCCATCTTTTTCGACGGGCACATCAAGAGAGCTACAGAAAACTGCTGCTTCATGTTGGAGCACAGATCAGTTTCACAACTTTTCCAAAGAATTTTTTGAAACTTGCTGCCACCTATCTTTCCTGTCATTTGGGAAGATAAAATCTTCAATGTTGGAGTAGACAGCCAGCTTAAGAATCAGCTTCCCAAATGGATTTTCTGTGCTTCCCAATGTACCCTTAGCTTTCCCAAGTCATAACTTGTCAGCAAAGTGATTTTTGCTGATGTCTTTAATTTTGATCTCCTAGATTTCTGATGAGGCAGGGGAGAGAGAGCCTTTAGTGTTTCCCGGAAGTGAGGAAATGAGCCCTGGTCCTGTGGTGGGGAGAGCTGGGTGAGGTAAAGTGTGGAGGCCTTAGGAACAAAGTCAAGGCATTTGCTGACAGCTGTGGGAATCTTACTTGTGTGAACTGAGAAGCAAAGATAGAAGACTGTCCAGCGTTTAAGAGGCATCTGATGGGGCCTAGCCATGACGGGGTCCTCTGCACTGTCACATGTGATCCTGCCTCCTGGGCAGCATCTCTTCTGCTGAACCTGAATTGTCTCCTGCTCGGTGGGTCCTTCTTAACCCAACTTCACACTACCAAGCCCTGCGGCCATGTTGGTTTGGATTCCAACTCTGAGTTCATTCTTCCTGTGGGTTTCCTAGGACTCCAGTTTTGGTCTCGGGCTATTTCCACTGAGATCAGCCTTCCTCTGGGTTCAGCTAAGCCACAGCACCCCACTCCCTACCCCCGTGCCCCACCCAAGGCTCCCTGCTTCCCCGCACTATGAGAGGGCCCTGGTTAGAGTCCCGACAGATTCACACCTCGGCTGGCCCAGGCAGCCTCTCTCTTTCAAGGATACGACTCTCCTCAGCCCCTTCCATCACTTTATGTTTACAAGTGCAACCTGAGAAAGCTGGTTCCATTCTACGGCCCCCCACTGCACACCAGCAATGGTCTCTATTGAGGGTTTTGGGCTTAACCCACGCTACACCATTTTAAACTTCCAGCTCAGAACTTCATGGTATCTACCTTTTGATTCCCATCACTCAGCTCATCACCAAACATACCAAGCCACGGTGATGCATAGAGTAAAACGTGGGCATGTGGGTCAAGGATTCTGACTGTCATGACTCAGTTCTTTCCCTCCAAGATGATAGGACAGAGGCCTCAGAACACTGGAAGCATTTTGAACGGTCAGCAGTGGGGGATGGGCAAGGAACTCACCAGAGCTGCTGAGCTGTGAACAGTCATGGGTTTTTTTGAAGAGATAACTTGAAGGGAAGTCGAAGGTGAGCATGAAAACAAATCTGAATGATCCCAGTATTGAGATGGAGCAGCCTTGGCCAGGGTCTGGACTCCCAGGGCAGGAAGCCTCTGTGCCTCCACTCTGAACCCTGATGCTCGGGCATGGTCAGTGTGGGAGGCTCAGAAGGATGGACTCAGGGCAATGGCAGGAAGTCAGAAAGTGACCAGGGTGCCAGGGGATGCTGTGGGGAAGCCTGTGCGAAGTGGAGGATGGCACCTGAGTGCTCCAGGGGTAAAGGTTGGGGGTGTCTGCTACAAGCTCTGTGCTGAGAACTCGTGATGGCGAACTGCCCTAGGCGGTGGAGTCTCATTTCCAATCTTTTGTGCCTGTCTTGATTTTGAAAACAGAATTTTAAACTGAGTGTGGTGGCTCAAGCCTGTAATCGCAGCACTCGGGAGGCAGAAACAGGAGGATTGACATGAGTTCGATGTTCACCTGAACTACATAGTGAGTTCAGGGTCAGTATGAACTACTAAGCAAGAACCTATCTCAAAAAAACTAAAAAAAAAATTTTAAAAACGAGATTTTACAGAGGCACCAAATAAACTTGCACCATGCTCATAGTTTACAAGGCTGATTCTGTCTGCCCATTTTCCTTTCCACCCTGCCCCCGCACACACCCATACGTACTTCACAGAGAGCTGGGCACTGACGCAGGAGTGAGGGGGTGAGGCATCACTATGAGGAGGGCTGTGAGGATGGGTTAATTTTGGGTAGCATGGAAGGAACTACACCATCTCAGTATATTTTATTTGTTCTGTTTTGTGCTATTGAGGATTGGACCCAGAGCCTTCACACTGAGCTACAACCTCAGCCTCTCGTTAAACTGCTAAATTGGTCAAGCTGGACTCACTTGTAGTTTTGTCTCAACTTTCCAGAGTGCTGAGATTACAGTGTGCACCATCACACTTGGCTTCTTTTTCAGCTTAAGTATTCTTGTTTGCTCTTCATGTATCCCAGATGTATCAAGAGAAAAGCTTGATTAGGACTTGTGACTTCCCTGAGGAAAAGGAGGGAGCAGGGGAAGAGAGAGACACAGGAGAGGTTTCCTAATACATCTTTCCCATGAGCACAACAGAGCCACCAGGACTGCCTTCCTCCAGCCAGGAAGTCTCTGCTCCCTGCTTCCCATTGGTCACATCCTTCTTCCTGTTTTTTGGGATCTCATGCAGCTCTCTTCTATTGAGTTAGAATTTGTGCACCCTGAGCCTCATCCCTGCTCCCCAGGTGCTAGGCACCAGCCCTCATTCCAGTTTCTCACAGCCCTCACAGCTTCATCCCAAAAGCTTCTAAATAATAGCATTTTGTAAACTGCTTTTCCCATACACCGACTTCTTCCTTTCTCACATAGGGGGAACAGGCCCAAGGACAAGTATCTCAAATGGAACAGGAGCTGTTATTCTTCAGCTTTTGCTTTCAGATGACCTGACTCCTTTGCAGCTAGGAGTGATTGTGTCACACATTCTGGCCAATGAGATGAGAGTAAATTCTGTAGGGAAATGTTTGTCTCCTTGCTCTCTTCTCATTTTTGATGCTTCTTTCCTCCTTTTCCTGCCCCCAACGTGGGCAAAAAGCTATGGAAGACTATCTTTATCATGATCATGAAGACAGAAAGCACCCACTGTCAGAGCCACTCCTTTTCTCTAGGTCAAGGTATTCAACATCCACAACTTAGAGAAAAAGAGGTTATTTTGGCTTGAATTTTCAGTCTGTAGTTGAGTGGCTCCAAAGCAAGAAGAGAATACTAGATGGATTTGGCCGAGGAAAGCTGCTCACATCATGGGGGCTAGGAAGCAGAGAATCAAGAGAGGAACCTGGGAGGAGATGCACCCTTCTAGGCCTGCCTCTTACAACCAGGATTTACCTCCTAACAGCATTTTTATCTATGGATTATTTATGGCTTAACCCATTGATGGGTACAATGCCCCTATGATTCAGTTACCTTCCAAACACTCAATCTCTGAACACATGAAGCTTCCAAAGGACATTCTCGATCTAAACAATAACACTCACTTAGAGGGATAGAGGAAAAGGAAGGTGTCTGGGACACCAAGGAGGATACTGTGGAACACTCCTCAGCCTGGCTGCCTTCTGCAGGTATTTCATTGTATGTTGATGGGAAAAATCATGCTCAGTTTGCAGCACCGAAGGTGGGTTTCTGCTACATCTAAATGAACACGTGCCTAACAGGAGACTGTATACAAAGAAACCAAGGCCTAGAGATGTGAAACATTTGTCTGAAGTCTGGAATTCAAACAGGCCCCCACACTGGGGCTCTTACACTAACAAGAGTAGAAAATCTATCACGAACAGCATCATGGATGAGCCTTGAGGGCACGATGCATAGAGAAATAAACCTGTTGGGAAAAAGATGAATCTCTAGGAGTTCACGTAGGCGAAGTCCTAGGTCATGAAGACAGAGCACAGAAAGGTGGGAGCCAGCCCTGGGAGGGGATGGAGATTGGTATATAAAGGGTACAGGATTATTTGGGAAGATGGAAAAATTCTGGAGATGGATGGTGGTGATGGCTCATAGCAAGATGGCTGAGCTTAATGGCACTGTATTGAACATTTGAAATGGTGAAGAACTGGGGCTGGGGTGTAGCTCAGTGGCAGAGCACAGGACTAGCATGTATGAGGATCTAGGTTCAATCCCCAGCACAGTGGACTCTTGAGTTATGACTGGCCTGACATTCAAACTTTTGACCAAAATCTTGAGTTATGAACAGGAACCCAGCTATTTGTGCTTCCAGATGGTCCCAGATACAGAGTTAACTCTTAAAGAGTTCCAAGAGGAACATTATAACATCCTTTCCTATGTGGGGTTGACTGAGAAATCCTGGGACAGTGTCTCTAAGGATTCTCAGATCTGCCTGGAAGAAAGTGTGGCCTAAGGTTATACAGAAAAGAGACTTTGAAAGCAGTTGACTAACTTGAGTTACAACCAATCCTTGGGAATATATTGATTGAGCTTGCAAGTCAAGGGTCCACTCTACTCCTTCCCTGGTGTGGTTAATGTAAAAGTTAAGATAGCTTCACATTATATAGACTTTCCCATACCAAACTGTGTACTTAAAAGTGGCTAAGTGATAAACAAAGTTTATGTTATATATATTTTACCACAATAAAACCATGGGAAAACTTTACCAAAAATGAAACCAAAATTTAATAAACCTAATATTCCCTTTAGCAGCTGCATCAGTAGAAATATGAGCCTGTTGGTCCCACCTTGTGGAACATTCAGACCCCTCTCTCCCCTGGGTCTCTGCTACCAGGGTGACCAGCTAGGAACTGGGGAAGGGACTTCTGCTGTCAGACTGTGCCAGGACTATGGACAGGCTGGCCCTCGGCTTGTAGACTAGAGGAAAAGGCCACCTTTCTGTGACTTTGGAGTTAGAACTCCAGGGTGCAGGTCCACCCTCTTTGGGGGAGACTGGAGATGGAGCTATTTCTGAGTGCGTACATTAACATTCAAGACTCTGCTAAAATATTCAAAGTGTCACCAAGGTCCTGATTTGGGGAGATGCTCTCCTTTCTCTGTGTGAAAATGTCACAGCTCTGCTTCCTGATCGAAGCCCACAGCTCCTGTCTCCGGGCACTGTAATTAGGACAGAGGGTTTACAGTCTCTCTTCTCTCTCTTCCTCCTGCTCATGGGGTGGAGCGATATTTACAGAAGCATAAATGAAGACAACTTCCTTCCCTGGTGCACAAGACAAATCTTTGCAACAAGAGGATATGGAGAGAAAGAGACTGGGGTTGATTTAGGACAGTGGCTCTCAATCCTGGCTGCCCATTGAGTCCCCTAGGGAAATTTCACAAGTGCTAAGAGTGCCCAGGCCACACCTATGGCCAATGCAGTGCCAGCCTCTAAGTCAGGATGTTAAACCTACGGCATGTTTGTCGCACCAAGCTCACAGAGCCGCACCCATTCTTTGTAAGGTTCGCTGTCCTGCTCCAGGGCAGCAGTAACTTTTAAAGTTTCCCAGGTTGTTCCAAACCTGGAAATGGATGCATCAGGACCCTTGCTCCTTGGCTTGTGGCCATGGACTACAGCATTGCCATCTCCTGAGCAGCCCAGGTCCCACCCCAGACCGCCTTAGCTACAAGTTCACCTACATCCACTGCTGCAAGTCAACAAGGTCTCTGTGGATCCACGAGCAGATGGGAGCCTGGGAGCTGGGCTGAGATCGCTAGACACGGAAGGAATCTTGAGTATTACATTGTCATCATGACCCTCAACTCTAGTCAGTTTCTCTCTGATGTCTAGGGAGACACAGACCTGTGACACTGGCCATTTGCAGGGGTGATGAGGGTCCCCAAAATCAGCTCTTACATCTGCACCCTGATGTTAGAAAGGGTCCCGTGAATATGAGGTCTTGCTGCTATTCTGGCCCCAAATGCTGCCTGTTGAGTCCGCTGATTCCAAGACCATAACGATTAATTAATTAAATCATTAATTTATCGAGAACTCATTGTGTGCCTTGTGCGTGGCATACAGCTCACCATTTAACCCTGTGGGTGACCGTGTTAGTGTTGTCATCCCTGACCTGCAGGTGGGGCTTGGACAGTGATGAATCTACCTGCCTAGTGAGTTCACGGTGCTGTTGAGGCTTAGGAAGAAAGCGGGGTTTCTCTTTTCTCCAGGGCCCTCTGGAACCTCCAGGGAGGGAGAACAGAAGAAGTGAGAGGAGGTAGGAGAGAGAACAGAGGGGAGCCCCAGGAGGGGAGGGAGTCCCCACCTCTGCTGCCCGGGACTCACCCCAACACACTTCATGAGCCACCAGGGCTC
Source organism: Petromus typicus (assembly GCA_004026965.1). Classification (NCBI taxonomy): domain Eukaryota; kingdom Metazoa; phylum Chordata; class Mammalia; order Rodentia; family Petromuridae; genus Petromus; species Petromus typicus. Next base: position 40,228 of record PVIR01004291.1, on the reverse strand, counting down.
TGTGGGCCCAGGGTTCCGCACTCTGTTATACTACCCAACTGGCTCTGCATCTTAGCCAAAAACTAGTTGGTCAGCCGTGTAAAAGCTCCGTTAGGGGTTGGGGCCGGGGAGTTAGCTCAGTGGTTCCGGCGCCTGTCTTGCAAGCACAAGGACCCGGGTTCAATCCCCAGTAACCACATACCATACTGGGTGTGGAGACTGACGCCCAGCAGCAACCAGTACCACGTACCACAGTGCCGGGCGTGGTGGCTCACACCTGTAATCCCAGCACTCGGGAGGCAGAGGCAGGAGGATTGCTGTGATGTGAGTTTGAGGCTGAGCTCAGGGCCAGCTTGAACTACAAAGCGAGACCCTGTCTCAAAAAATCTAAAAAAAAAGCTCCGTTAGGGGCTCTTCCTTCTGTTCTCTTTTCAGTGTGTCTACTTTTGTCTGCCTTTTGTGGTGCTGGGGAGGGAACCAGGGGGTTGTACATGTGAGGCGAGTGCTGAGCGCTGAGTTACACCCTGCCCTCGGCATGCCTGCCTGGACTGCCACTCACACATTCTTAATTCCTATGTAAGTTTTAAAACTGGGCAGTACAATCACTCCAACTTCATTTTGCTTTCCCCAAATTGTTTTGGTGTCTGTATGTCTTTTGAATTTCAGGTACATTTTAGGCCTTGTTTGTCACTTTCTCCAAAACAGTTAGCCAGGATTTTAATAGAGATTGCATTGAATCAATGATCTTTAGGGAGACTGATATCTTAATAACATTAAACCTTCTAACTCATTAACAGCAATTATTATAACACTATATTTTGTTTATATTTATTTATATATTTTTTAATTCCTCTCAGGAATGTTTTAAAGTTTTCTCCTCCAGTACTTGGAATTAATCCTAGGGCCTTCACACTAAGTTAATCCAAAGGCTTGAAAAAAAATTTTTTTTTTAAAAAATTTGAGACACAGTCTTACTAAGTTGCCAGGTTGTCCAGGCTGAGTTTGAAGCTTCCCAGAGTGCTGGGATTACAGGTGTGTGTCACCACGCCCAGTGCTGGTTTAGTTTTTGAATCTTACATTTTTTTTCTTACTAAATTCATTATAGAGTGCTTCATTCTTTCTGTGAAGAATTATATTCACAATCTTTTACTAAGATGATATATTATGAATTAACTTGAAGTTTTACCTTCAAATTGTTCATTACTAGTATAAAAATTTTCACATAGCCTTCAAATATTGATCCTGTATGGAAAACTTACTAAATATATTAGTCCTAGGGCCAGGGATTTAGCTCAGTGGTTCTAGCACCTGTCTTGCAAGCACAAAGGCCCTGGGTTTGATCCCCAGTAATCACATAACAATACTGGATATGGAGACTCACGCCCAGCAGCAATCAGTACCACATACCTCAGTGCTGGGCGTGGTAGCTCATGCCTGTAATCCCAGCACTTGGGAGACAGAGGCAGGAGGATTGCTGTGATGTGAGTTTGAGGCTGAGCTCAGGGCCAGCCCGAACTACAAAGCAAGACCCTGTCTCAAAAAATACATATATATACATATATACATATATATATATGTATATATGTGTACATTTATTAGGATTTTCTACATGTAGCATGTTGCTATCTGTGAACAAAAACAATTTATTTCTTCCTTTCCAATATGGATGTTTTTTATTTGATTTGATTTATTTTTTGCTGTCTTCCACTGCATGGAAGTGGGGGGAAGAATTTCTTCACCTGGGTTCCACGTACCAGGAAGGAAGTCTGTCTAACTGTGGGCACGACTGTCAACCCTGAGTCTGTGTATCTTGTCAGTGGGGGAGGGAGTCCGTCGCATCTTTGTATGTTGATGGCTTCTCATGAGTGAGTGCTGGCTTTTGTCAAATGTCTTTTGTGTGTCTGTGAGAGGATTTGCCATCTGAGTGTGCCATCTGGTGCCTGCAGGATCTTGATTGACAAAAAGCTCTGTGCAGAAGTGCAGGTCTGCGCTGGAGCCATTCCCGTGTCCTCCTTGGCGAAGGAAAGTGCCAATGTGGACTTGCACTCCCAGCTCCAAAAGGATGCCACAATGATGGCTACTCCTCCCTCCCGAAGTATAGTGAGCCTCCTCTCTGCGGGTGTGGGCTGGACCCTGAGACTCGTTCCTCACAACAGAATGGCAGAAATGATGGTGTGTGGCCCTTGAGGCAGGGCACAGGAGTCTGGATGCTTCTGCCTCTCTCTAGCCCTCACTCCAGGGAAGTTGCAGCACATTGTGAGTGCAGTGAAAAAGCTCCAGAGAAAGGTCTGGGGATGACCTTGATGACAGAGCTGGGCTCCTCAAGCTGTTTGATCACAGCCCCAGCTGACATCTGACTCTAATCTTCGGGACACCCAGAGCCATATCTTTCCTACTGAAGTCGAGTTCCAGCACTCAAATGGTCACGTAGTCAGCGATTTTTATGTCAAGCTCCTTTGTGCTGATGAGATTTGGTTCTTTTCATTAGATTGAAAATCCAAGGGCTGTTGCCACTTCATCTTAAAATTGATTAAACTCTGGACCTGGGAGCCCTTCAGAAGTGAGGCACAGTCCTCAGAAAGATGGCTTGGTGTGTACACATGTGAGGACACCTGACAGGTACTGGGTGCACGATGGATGGGTCACTGTTGCCTGGAGCGTCAGCCTGGTGGCCCTCACTTAATGTCATTTATTTTCCTTGCAGTAATGGAGATTGAACTCAGAAACTTGGCACTGAACTACGTCTCCAATCCTTAGTTTTTTAAAAAAATTTGAGACCTTTATTGTTAAGTTGTCCAGGCTGGGTTTGAACTTGCAGTCCTCCAGCCTCAGTCTCCCAGTGTTGGATCACAGCGTGTACCACCACGATGAGCACAGTGCTATTGTGCGGAGAGCCTTCCTTCTCCCGCATGCAAGGATTTTGATGATTTGTGTTCTTCAGGGAGGTGAACCCGGGGTCACCCCTCCCAGGATGGACAGCTGCTGGAGGACCTGACATTCACACACATCCGTCTCCCATTAGTTGCTCTTTCTAGAGCACCAGTGGGGTGGGGTGGGGGGCAGACTAACTCTGCATTCCATCCACATGGGTGGCGATCTGCTGTCTAAGGACAAGTCCCTGCCTGCCCCCTTCTATGGAACGCTTCACCCAGGAGGACAGATCTGAAGCAATTGTGTCAGAGGTTACAGAAGCATTTACACAGCAAGTGAGGTCTTGCTTAGCAATTCAGGGGGAAAAAAAAGAAAAGAAAAGAAAAAAAGAATGATTTGCTGCAAGCTGCCGCCCTGTACTGTATCATACATACAAAGCGGAATGTAAGTTGCTCCTTCTGAGACGAGGCCACATGCCTCGGATGGGCTGGAGGTCACTATGCTCCCATTTGCATGCAAATGAAGCCCAGTCTCCTCTCCTTCCTGGGGGGAGGGGAAGGAAGAGTTGATTGGCTGAGTTGAGAAGCAGTAGACTTCTCAAGGTGTCTTGTGTATTTGTCAGAACTTTTCAGATCCGAGTGACAGAACTCAACTTACCCCAGTGCGGCCCAAGCAACACTATTCTCATCCACCTCATCAGACCTCAAATGTGCACCCCGCGTTAGCTGAAAGAAGAGCACAGTGTTATCTTCTATTTCCTCTTTTCTCTACATTAACTGCCTTCATTCTCTGTCTGTTAGGTTAAATCCATGGAGGCCTGGAACTCACGGGCAGTGCCCCTCAGTGCCCTGGTGACAGCTGTCTCCATGGTCAATGTGAGCTACAATTCCTGCCTCCTTCTGACATATTCTCCACATGACTGTGGCAAAGAACCTTTAAAAAGGCAAGTTGGCTTTTATCCCTTTCCTGCTGTATGTCCTTCTCTCATTTTCAAGATAAATCCTCAAATCCAGCTGGGTCTGATGATGCATACCGATAGTCTCAGCGCTCTGGGAAACTGAGGCAGGAGCACAGCAAGTTTGACCCCCACTTGGGCAACTTAGTGAGACTCAGAAAAGATCTGGGATATACCTCAAGGTGAAGGATCAGTGCAAATAAACAAACAACATGATCCTCACGGTGACATGCTGCCACTCAACCCACCGCCCTCCCTCTTCCGCAGCTCTATCGCCTTCGCCCCTTTATTCCTGGATCTCTGCCCCTTTGCCGCATGGCCTCAGCACAGATTGCTTCCTCTTCCCAGAACATTATTTCTTCTTCCTTTGTCCTCACTCCAGAGATAGTAGGAGAGGTTTGAAAGACTTCCAGGAATGTGTTGGAGTTTTGACCTGAGTCGCCTCCCTTTGAGTGTGGGCTATACGTGGAGAGGTCCTTCCAATACGCAAGACACAGCAGAAGTGACAGCATGTGACTTCTGATCCTGCTGTGGTGCTACCTTCCCTATTCTCCTCCTGCAGCACCTGTTCTGTGAGATGCCAGCTGCCACATCATTGGGATAGCCCTCTTGGAGAGGGACCCGACCCCCTGCTCATGGCCACTTGGCCCCCCCAGCTGAACTGCAGATGGCTCCCACGGTTGGCCCCCCTTCACATGCTACTGTCCTCCTCTCCAACTCCTGACCATGACCTCACGGGCCACCTGGAGGAGACTCTCCCAGCTGAGCTATCCACAAATCCTCACCTAGGGGAACTGTGGGACGTAACTATGCTATTTCAAACTGGTAAGGGTGGGGTTAATTTTTACATAGCAATAGGGAACATATCATAACATTAGTCCTAAATTATTGTCTCTCATGGCAGTTTGGATGTGTACAGCTGAATAGTTAACTGTGGGATTATTAGCTGTCCCCACTGTGGCCCCAGGATACCAAATTGAGCCTGTGCAGGAGGCAGTTTAATGACCAGCAAGAAGCTCATTGGGTTGGGGCTGTCCTGGGGATCGATCCCAGCACCTTTCCACAGAATTACATCATTAACACTTTTTAAATTTTTATTTTGAGACAGAGTCTCACTGTTTACTAGGTGGGACTTGAACTTGTGATCCTCCTGGCTCAGCCTCCAGAGTGCTGGGATTCCAGAGATGTGCTATCATTCCCAGCTTGAAGCCTATTGGTTTTGTACCCCCTTCTTCCCTGAGGCAAAATCATTTTCTGAAACTGTCACACAATAGATATTATTTGAATTCAGTAAAATATCCTTTGTATACATTAAAATTTGCACATCTCAGGCAAAAATATGACACTGCTCTCAGTTCTCCTTTGTTCTGATGTTTTCACTGTAAACAAATAAAACTTCAACTGGCCACTACGAAGGGTGGAATTATAGTAGCTCAAATTCTGTTTCTTTGTCTTCACAAGAATTGTGTGATGATTTCAAATCCACTGCTTAAATATAGAGATATGAGCCTGACACGGTGGCACGGCCTATAATCCCAGCACTCGAGGAAGCTGAGGCAGGAGGAGGGCAAGTCCCAGCCCATCCTTAGTAACTTCCTGGCACAGAGGGACCCTGCCTTAAAATGTAAAAAGTTCTATGAGTGTAGATCAGTATGAAGGTCCTGGGTTTCTGTCCCTAGTACATAAAACCACCACCACAACAAAATAAATCACCACATAATAGGTAAAGCACAGGGCTGATGGTGGTGGTGGTTGAGATCTGAATTGGGTCAATGCGAAGGTCACGTAGACAGCAGGCTGTACCACAGGCTCGCCCACAGCTGTGTCTTAAAGCTCAACCGTAAGCACAGCAATCTCGTAGGTCTTAGACCAAGGGAAAAGGTGAAGGAGAGGCAAGAAACACTGCTGGGATTGTGTAGGGCTGCAGTGCATTGCACGTACAGAGCATAAGCAAACAGAATTTGTTTTTGTAATATCGGGGATGGAACGCAGGCCACTGCACTGAGCCACATCCCTACTTCGACTTTTACTTTTTATTTGACATGGAATTCTGCTGAACTTTCCAGTGTCTTGGTTATTTTCTTGTTGCTGGGACAAAAACACCTTACACCTACAAGGTCAAGGAGGAAAGGTTTATGTTAGATCATAGTTTGTAGAGGTTTTTAGTCCGTAGTCAATCGGGTCCGAGGCAGGGTGGCACGGCAGAGGGGCATCACCAAGGAGAAACAGTCCGTGACAGAGTAGTAAGCGTCCCTTTCTCTTTGTATTCCATTCAGGCTATAAGCTTATTGGTTGGTGCCACCTACACCCGGCCTGGGACCTCCCATCATCCACACCCAGAACTATTCTCAATCAGTTAACACACACCTTTAATCTAGTATTAAACACCCATGATCCAGCCCCCTTCCCAGAGCCCCATCTATAGTGAATAAGACTTTGGGGAAACATTTAGATAAAAAGCTTTAGCACCTGAGTTGAGATCCTCCTGCCCTAGCCTCTCAGAGTGTTTGCATGACAGGTGTTCACTGCCATACCCAGCTCAAAGCAGGTGAACTTTTAGTTGGTTTTATTACCATCTTAAGATTCTTGACAGATAGGTGCTGGCTCTGTTGGATGGATCCCCAAAGACAGACGTCCATCTGTCCTGTATATCTGTGGGGCTTGTCCTTTGGGCTGAGGAAGCTCGGGCCTAGAGCAGCACAGACCCTTGGAGCAGAACATGGGCTTGTGAAAAAGCACTTTGGATCTTGTTAGGTTAGAGCTCCGTGGTCTACACAGTCTTTAAAAGGCATTTAAATATTTCAAATAGTCTCTAAATTTTTTAGAATTCATAAATTTGGAACAGTAACAAGATCATAAAAGAACAAGCTCATTCCCAACCAATAGGACACAGAACTGACTTATTTATATGTTTATCATTTATTTCCATTTCCCACTTGGATAGTCCTCAGAGATTTGATTTCTTGTTTCCTAGAGAATCTAAAAACAGAAAGCAGAACTCAGTGTTAAATAATCTTTACTCTACACCTGTTCAAACTACCTGTAAGACACTAGTCATTCACCCTTATGTACAAACATCAATCCAGTGAGCATGAAAGTTTAACTACCAATAAATATTCCAACATCCGCAGATGTGGAGCATCTAATTCCAACATCAAAATGCAGATAGGCATGAACAGATATTTGGATTTATGACAAAAGGACTCGTGTCTGGAACCCCCTCCCAGAAAGGTAGGGCAGGCTGGGTGTGAAATACTGGCGATCTCGCCTGCTTCTATCTGCCCATTTCCACCAATTGGTCCCTGTAACCTTGTTTAATTAATAACAAACAGCAGCATTCTTTCCTATTTGAATGATGTTTGAAATGAGATGGCTGGATGCTTCTTATAAAAATGCTTTGAAAAATAAACCATGTCAGAAATGAGTAATTTATTATCACTCAGAACGCTGGCAAGGGAAATCTCGGGAGGATAAAGGATTGACGCTGGTTCCTGCGGCATTTCTGGTGCAGTCAGTCCAATTTGCTCTTTTCCTGGGCTCAGGCAGGGGGTAGATTTTGCATGAAACGTGCTCCTCTCTAGTCTGGAGACTCCTTCTGTCCTTCCTTTTGCCTGGAGTCTTTTCAGGCCTCTGGAGCCCACGTGTGTCTCATAGCGCAGAGCCAGGCAGAGGGTGGATAAGAGCAAGCTGGGTCCCCTCCTGCCTCTCTCCCAGCTGCACTGGCTTGTCCTCCCAGAATGCGAAATCCCCAGCCAGGCGAGCGGAGCTCCTGCGGAAGAATCGGAATGCACTGCGGCTCCGTAACCTACTAAGGCAAGCACCCTGACCAGACTGCCCAGATTGCGGGGTAGGTAGGTCTCCTCTCAGTTAGTTGCCGTTTTAGGGACACAAGTGATTATTTATTGGGCACGCACCATGGTTCTAGGTCTTTAACAGGCCCAGTTCCACTTAATCTTCAAAGCAATTGGTACAAGTAGCATTCCCACTTAACTGATGAAAAAGGCAAGGTACACAGCAAGCAGAAGCCTAAGCCAAGGGAAAAATCTATTCAAGCTGGGAGTGTGGCTTAGTGGTAGACACTTGCCTAGCATGCACAGCGCCCTGGGTTTTACTCCTAGCACCACAAAAACCCAATCCAAACAAAAACAAAACCCACAAAAACAAAACATAACAAAACAAACTTGGTCCGATTTAAGAATGTCTACTCTTAGATATTTCAGTTTAGAATTTATTTACTTAGTCACAGTTCTATGGATTAAACTGAGGACCTCTACCCTGAGTGACATCCTCAGATCCTTATTTTTTCCTTATTTTGAGACAGTGTCTTGTTACGTCCCTAAGTTGTCCAAGCTAGGCTCCAACTTGCCATATTCCTCCCTCAGCCTCCGAGAATGCTGGGCTTCTGCGGAGGCACCACCATATCCGGCTACTTATCATAATTAATAATTCTGAAAACTACATACTATCCTGCTTCTTTTTACTCTCCCCAGGATGAGGACTGTCTCTCTCTCCTTCGGTATTTGTACTGTTTGTGGGGCTGTGGATGGGACGCCGGGCTCTGCTGTCCACCTTCTACAGCTGAGGAAAGTGAAGCCCAGAAATGGAAGTCTGTCTGAGGAAGCCTTTCAGCGAGCCAGCCAGCTGGCGTGTGGAGTGGATCCCCCAGCCCATAGCTGGCCTCAGTTTACTCCCGCGGAGTCGCCCTGCTGATGGGCCTGGGCGAGGTCCTGGAGGTGAGGCCTCAGGACAAGCTGGCCCATGCAGCTTCAGATGTTATGTGGCCCCTGCTCTGTTTTCCTTCCTGCTACTATTGGAGCTTAGCGACAGGAATGCCCCCACCCGGACCCTGTGCAATCAGGAAGAAAACCTGGGTGGTCTTAGATGTGGGGGAGGGTGGGGAGAAGAGCCCTTGCACCCCTGGGTGGCCCTGCAGCTGGATCCAGCTTTTCTGGAGTGTGGCCTGGCTATGTCCATCCTGCAAAGTTGAAAATGCTCAAAGCGACCGCCTGGACACTGCTCAAATCCATAAACAGGAGACCCGCCGAGGATGCTTGGTGTGGCCAGAAAGGAGATGGCAGAGGAACCAGAGGCTGCGTGTCCATCAACCAGCAGACAGACGAGGCCCGCGTGGGCCTCGGGAGATGTCTAGATCCAGTGGAAGTAAATAAGCTGCGAACAGAGTACAAGGGGTCACTGGATACCCAACGCCGAGGAAGAGCACGCAGGTTCTAGGCCCCTCTGGCAGCCCAGGGATAACAAGACAGATTCCTGGATTTCCTGAGGGAGCCCTGGGGCCCCTCCCCCAGTTGAGAGAGAGTTGAGGAAGGGGCCTTGTGGCCGGAGAAAGGCTCTTGTCTTGGTCTGTAATTTTTTTCTTATGACACTGGGGATTTAGCCTGGGGCCATCACACTAAACTGTACCCTCAAGTCCTTTTTTACTTTTTATTTTGAGACAGAGTATTGCTAAGTCACCAAGTTGCATAAGCTGGGCTCTATCCAGCTTGTGAGTCTTCTGCCTCAGTTTCCCAGAGTGCCAGGATTACAGGCGTGTCGCACTGTGCTAGGATTGTAATGATTTGCTTATTTTCTATGTTTAAAACAAGAAACCCAAAAGGGAAAATGTTGGCATTTTGGATGACAAGAACCTGAGAATTTGTTCTTTTATTCCGAGTACTTTTCTTAGATCTCTCTAGAGTGTAAAAGCGGGTGAGAACTTCCGAGCTGAATTCACGCGGTCCTTACCTCAGAGAGCGGCGGTCCTCACCACCGCGGAGAGCCGCACAGGGGGCGGGGCTGGTGGTGGAAGTGACAGACAAGTGATCTGTAAGCAAGTGACTTTCTGTCGGGGCAGCGCCTGTGCAAAAAGTCTGGCTGCTCTAAAACTGCCTCTGGGATGCCTGTTTTAAAAACTCCGGGCAGGCTTGACATTGATTAGCATATCCCTGGGAGGGGGCAGGGATTTGAATCAGGACCAGGGGTGAAAAGCAAGTCAATCAATACATGCATTTTCCGTTCCTGACCTCAGATAATGCCTGTGCTGATGAAGGGCTTATCATTTATTTTTTAAAGCAGCGTTAAATATTAATTATGAGTCACGTAGCTTGACCCCAGGATAGGCCACCATCACTTTCCCTTGGGTCTCACAGGCTCAGAGAGTGTCCCCACCCTGACTCTATCCCTGCAAAACTGGTGGATTTAGATCATAAAGCTGCATGTTTCTTGTCCTCTCTGCCAGCGTAACTATGGACAGGACAATTATGAAAACGGAATCCATTGTTTCAACAGGCAGAGCTCATAATATTAGTGTGGATTTAAGAAAATTTTGTTCTCAGCCAGGAATTAAAAATAGCTCCTTCTCCCCCTGCCCTGCCTTGCCAGATTTAGTCTGACGAGCCCTGGTCGTTTAACTCGTAGTTAGTATTCTTGTGGCTCCTCAGATCTGCAGAATGCTTGAGAATCATTTTATTTTAAATACCGGTTCTTCCCCACATACCCACAAGGGAGGTCTGAGGTGTGAGTGTAGTTTTAATGTGAGGAGGTGGGAGTGGTGGGGAGTCCCAGAAGAGGAGTCCGGGAGCCCTGCTCCGAGATTCCACCCACGCTCTGGAGTTGCAAAGTCTGAGTGCTCCAGGTGGGAGGCCTTTCAGCCCCTTCCCTTCCTTTGCTCTCTGTACACTGTGCTCTATGGCTTCCCTCCAAGAGGAATCAAGAACCAACATGATTTTAGTGACAGCACCTTTTCTAACACACGCCTGGGGCTCATGGAGCCACCCAGCTAGTTGTCTTTGTGTGTCCCACGGCCCCACCTGGGATTCTGGCCACTCCATCCCTCCCCTGCTGAGCAGAGCACTGTCCACTCACCTGAGACCTGGGGATGTGAGCTTATTTGGGGTCTTTCCATTGTGACTCCGCAAGATGAAGTGACGGCCACAGGCGCATACCTCAGCGGCCTTTGTGTGACAGCTCTGCCTGTGTGGGTTTGACTTTCAGGCCCTGTTTTCAGGACCTGCGCTTCTCAGGCTGTGGTGGGCAAATGTGCACGTGCCTGTGCGTGTGACTGTTGCAGAGTCCAGTCTTGGTGGCCTGTGACTCTGCATGTCTAACACGCTCTCAGGGATGTCTGGGGGCTGGTGCAGGACTCTGGAGTCACTCAGGTCTCATATTAACTCCGGCCCATCAGTGAGCTCCTGGACCGCCTCTACAAAATGGCAAGTTTATTCAGATCACCTCTGGCCTGAGGGCCTACTGGCCACATGTGAGGCTACGAACAGAGGCATTGGGTGTAGTGAGGTAACATTCTTTCGTTATATGGATTTTTATTTCCTCTCTACATTCGGAAGAATTAGAATTTCATCTGTGATGTCAAAAGGTTCAGAAAGCCAACTGAAGGAGGCGGAGGCAGGAAGATCACAAATCCTGGTCCAGCCAGTAATATAATAACTAAGCAAGATCTTGTCTCAAAAATGAAAAATAAAAAGGGCTCTGTGAGAAGGCTTCAGGTTCTAGCCCCAGAACCCTGTTCCTTCCCATCCCCCCAAAAAATATTCAGAAAGAGTTCCTTGGCCATCTCTTAGATCTTTGGCTAAACATACATTTTGAGTGTAATAATCAGGTTACTACCATAAAGAATTATTTTATAATTAGAAATGAGAGGCACTGCCTCCAACGTTGATGATTTTGCTGCTTTTGTTTGGAACTGTTGCTAAATGAATATGTCTGTATTTTCCTCATAAAACAATGCTCATCCTGCTCAGCTAATCAGTGCTATTTGCTTTATTCCTATAAGATCTTTCTATAAATCTGTTCAGTTTTGCTGAAGTCATTATTTTTTGCAGACAGCCCTGCTATTGAAGTACAGTCGAAATCTTTATGTTCCAGGGCTGGAGGAAGTACATTCAAAGCTCTGATACAACTCAGAAATTATAAAGAGGAAATAATTATTACGATAGAGAAGAAATATCACCCCAGTCCTTGCTAATGCACTTAACTGTCAAACAAAGAGATCTTTAAGATGATGGAGCGCATGCTGCACAGGAGAAAAATGGGGAGGAGAAACACGGCTGCGATTTGTTCTGAGGACTCTCACTGAGAGGGCTCGCGTTCCACTTTGTAATCATTTGCTAAGAATGTCCTCGCCAATTGGGGAGGACGGATTTGGGCTAGGACAATCTGGTGGAGATCCGGCAGCAGGGAGGGCAATGTTTGGACTGTAAAAAGACAGGCGCAGCTCACAGCCAGCATGGAACAGAGACACAAGAAGGGTGGGTAGAGAGAGAAGGTGGAAAGGAGGGCCCACTCCCCCAGGGGAGGATGTCAGCTCCAAGCTCAGAGGAAAGTTGGGGATGAAGAACAGGACAATGCTTACCCTCTCCTGGAAGGGTTGTATAGTGTTTCCGGGACCAGCAGTGATAAAATGTTTTCATGGGGTCCCTTGGCCCAGGTAGCCATCATTTGTGCCTCGATTCCTCATCCGACCTGCAAGTTTGGGTAAATACTGTGCTTTGAGTAGGAAAGGCCAAACTGGGTCTCTGTGATGAATGAATGGTGTGTTATTAGAATTATAATCAGGCCTTCTTGATGCTGTGTGTGGGCTGGTCAATGCCTTGGTGTTCATAATGCACTTGGGGGAGGAGGCAAGGGAGACAGAAAACAGCGAGGACTTCCACTGCGTCTGGGTGTGGTCTGCTCTCAAACCCAAAGCTGAGCATGTGATCCTGCTCTGGATAAAGGACCCAGCACCTCAACCTCCCTGGTGGGACCCAGGGCTTCCCTGGCTGCTCTCGTCACTCACACATTGGGTCCTGCCCCAAATGCGCTGGCTCCTGGGCTTGGTGCGTGGACTGAACTTGTGCTGTTACCAGCTGAAGTTTGTTGTCCTCTGCCCACCATCAAAGGCAGTAGTGACCCCAGCTTCTGCCGGGCTGGTACCCTGAAGACAATGCTCATGGCAGTGCCAGGATGTTACAGGGAGAGCCCTGTGTGGGCGACAGCTATAGGACGAGAGAATTAACAGTGAAGTGCATTGGCACAGACTGGGGTGATATTTCTTCTCTATCACAATAATTATTTCCTTTTATAATTTAAGTTGTAGGGCCAGGGATTTAGCCCAGTGGTTCCGGCGCCTGTCTTGCAAGCACAGGGATCTGGGTTCGATCCTCGGTTAACCACATACAATACTGGGCGTGGAGACTCACACCCAGCAGCAGCCAGTATCACATACCAAAGTGCCGGGCATGGTGGCTCATGCCTGTAATCCCAGCACTCGGGAGGCAGAAGCAGGAGGATTGCTCTTATGTGAGTTTGAGGCTGAGCTCAGAGCCAGCCTGAACTACAAAGCGAGACCCTGTCTCAAAAAAAAAAAAAATTTTGAGTTGTATCAGAGCTTTGAAACTGCTTCCTCCAATGTACTTCCTTAGCCAAAGCCTCGTCTGGTGGCCTCTGGGACTCACACGCTAGAACGACCTCTGGAAAAGGTCCCTGTCAGGCTAAGATAGGTGGATCCACTCTGTAGCCGGTTGGGGAGCCCCGGGACCCCAGGGGATATGCAGCACCCAGCTGCAGGGCAAAGAGAGACTGGGGCCTGGAGGAGGCTAGAACAAATCCCAAAGGAGGAGCTGGTGGCTGTCAGCACACACCCAGGAGCATAGCCCGAGGCAGAGAGAGGCACTGAAGCTGGGGCCCCGGCTTTAGCCAGCTCCGGCTGCTGGACAAGAAAGTCTATCAGAAGAAATCGGGTATTGCCAGGCAGCTGGACTCTGCCCAGGAGATCTGGAAACCAAGGAGCCACCTCCAAGAGGTGCTGGCTGAAGGTATGTGGCCATGGGGGACATGGTGCTTACAGAAGCAGTCCCTGCAGGCAGCAGGGGTCCCATGCCCTCCTCACTCAGCCCTTCGATCTGCAGCTGCCATTATTAAAATGGTCCCTTGTCTGTTTTCTATTGCCAAGCCTTTTTGCATTCATTCTGTCTTTAGCATATTATTTCCCTATTGCTTTATTACAGGGTATGATAATTGCAGTAGAGGAGGAAGACATTGCATTGAGTATGTACACACACATATCCTCTAGTGGGTTCATTAAGTGTTCAATAATTAGGTTATTAGTGTTTTAAGTGCTCTGTGGTATGCAAAGATGCTTGGTGAATTGTTATATGGGTATTATAAAGAATTTTAGTAATTTTTGGAAATTTGCAGGGCGGGGCATGGTGGTAATGAATAAGCCAGGCACATGGTATGATATTTTCCCGTTTAAACTAAGTGAATGAAGCCAGGCATGGTAGGGAACATCTGCAGTCCCAGCACTCTGAGAGGCTGAGGCAGGAGGACCTGAGTTCAGGCCAAGTTTGGGCAACACAGTAAGACTTTGTTTCAGAAGGAAAATTAAGAAGGGCTTAGGATGTAGCTCAGTAAGAAGGCCCTGAGCTCAGTCCCTAGTGCAAACAAAAATTCATGGGCTGCACTCTCCACTGTCCAAAGGCTACTCTATGATACATTTTGGGGGGTTTGCCACTCAGCTGAGACTCTAGTTCATCCTTTTAAACTGCTATCTAGTGTTCTATATGGAGCACAAGTCAAAGGCATGGATGTGGATGTATCAAAAGGCAGCTCCTCTACTGATGATGTTTAGTGTGTTTTCATTTTTCCATCAGAAGCAGTACTGAACAGCCTTGAGTTGTGTGTGTATTTTCTCCCCACAGTGTAGGAATCATGCTCCACTCCTGTACATGGGCCAGTGAAGATTTTCCTCCTCATCCTTGCTGCGCCATTGATTTTAGTCACATAGGAGAGGTTTTCCATAGTGGGGCCGCTTGCTGAAAAGACATGTTTTAAAATTTAATCAGTACTCTAAGGTTAATTCTTATCAAGGCTGCAGCAACTAGTGTGTGAGTACCTGGCCAGCATCAGAAGTTCTTGTGCTTTTAATCCTTTGCTAATCTAGTGCATGAAGAATGGTATGTAGTGATTAATTTAATTTGAATTTCCTTGATTGCTCCTCAGGTCTAGCAATTCCTCCTAAGCTTAATAGGCGCTTTTGATTTTCTCTTATTTCTTTTATCTGTTTATGTATCTTTTCATAAATATATTTTTTTATCAGAAGTCTTAGTTTTCCCATCCATGAAATGGGGATAGACCCATGGAAACTGTGAGTACAGGTACAGCAAGCAGTGATGAACGCCATTGGAAGAGGTAGGTTCAGGGGTCATTAAAGTGAGTGACCCGGAGCAGTAACCATAGGAATAGCGTGGATGGAACATTCCACAAAGCCTTTACCGAGCCAGCCTTCCAAAGTGATGAGACCGATCATTTTTCTCCATTTCAAGGCTCAGAGGGGATGAGCAGTCTGCCCTGAGTCACACAGCGTGTACATGGCAGGGGGAAAAAAATTCAAGATTCGTCTGGCCTCCAGATCCTGAACACTACCATCCCAGCTTAGCAGGCTAAACTACCTGGCTTTCAAGTGATCCAACTCTCCAGCCCCTAGGGTCAAGCATGAGGCCCAACTATGGCTATTTCTAGATTTCTTGGCTGGAGGTTTAGGAAGAAAATGGAAAGCGCCCGAAGCTGTCACACAGTCTTCTGCATTTGTTTCAAGCAGGAGATGCATTTGTTACCACACTAATTAGAGCAGAAATTAACTGAAATGCTGAGTTTTAGCAGAGAGCAATTCAACTGCAGGTGTCAGTAATTAGTGAAA
Organism: Petromus typicus; assembly: GCA_004026965.1. NCBI lineage: Eukaryota > Metazoa > Chordata > Mammalia > Rodentia > Petromuridae > Petromus > Petromus typicus. The sequence continues at coordinate 24,731 of PVIR01004291.1, read as the reverse complement.
AATGAATCATTTGATGTTTGTAGACACACAGGCTCCTCAACTTTCTACTCAAAAATAAACTTTGGGAGCATTGTTGTTCTGAATCATTTCTACTAATACATGTGTCTATCTTAATGCTGTAATTCAGTATAAATATTTTAAATAAATCAATAACATTGTCCTCTAGTGGCAGTACAGAAATGAAATTTTCCATACAAAACTGAAATAAGAATAAAATATTTTTAGTGAGATTGGCAGAAACCTGAAAAACAGCCATACTGACATTATTAGTTCCCTGCTTTCTCTTTCTTTTTATTCTTCTTCTTTCTTTCAGTTTCTTGGGATATAAATAATTCACTTCCAATATCCTGTCCTGAGCAGGAACGGAGCCAATAAAATAAACAGTGTACGGTGGATGTCTGCAGGCTTGGAAGTGGCATTAGAAATCACTCTTACACTCGACGCTCACTTGTTAGCCCAGATTTCCCTGCTCAGTCACAGTGGGTGTGAGTTCTGACACGGGAGGAGAAGAAACTAAAACTTCTGTGGAGACAGCAGCATCTGTGCCTCGCTGAGCCAAATCTATTTCTCTACCCAGCCGGGTAAGTTGGCCAATTACAAATGATAAGAGCATCTGTGTTTTCAAGGGGGAAACAAGAACCTGGAAATCATTTTTCCTTATGAGAAGCAGTTTCACACACATATTAGTGTGCATGTGTGTGTGTGTGTGTGTGTGCATACATGGTTATGTCATGTGTGTATATGTGTGTGTGTGTGTGTGCATGCATGGTTATGTCATGTGCCTTTGTTTTAAGGTGTGTGATCAGCTCCTGTATCAGTCATCCTATCAAGTACATTCCCACCTGGGAAAACTAGGTCCACATGTCCTGTCCTTGACTTGGAGAGGTGGCCTTTCTCCACCAGGTAGGCTTTGGGCCTTGAGCTGCCCTGTCTGTGAATCTGTGCATGGGCAGCTGTTGGGCAGGCTGGGTAGGAAGCTGGGGCAGATTTGACACCCTGTGTGCCCCTAACCTGGCCAGTAGTACCTGTGCTCAGAGCTGGCTGTTGGAGGGCACAGTGGAGGTGGTCACCAGATTCCCCAAAACAAGTCAGCATCTTGAGAAATAGCTGGTGCTACAGGTCGTAGCACACCTGCTAGGTGAAAATCTGGGAATTCTTGATTGTTTTTAAAAGGAGAAAAAAGTCATTGCCCACTTCTGGAAGATACTTATCAACTCTTTGTTTTGAAGATCAGCCAGTAAAGGGGGAACATTTAAACACATATCCTACTCTTTGCAGCAATGATACCTCAGGGCAAATGTTGGTGAAGACTTCCTCATGAGAAGTGTTCCTCGGACTCCCACAGAGAGGTACAGAAAGAAGTATTTGCGTCCCCTAGTGAATTAATCTACCTAAACTAGGACCAGCAAGGTCCTCCCAAAAGACATAAACCAAGCACTCTGCACCCTCCATGGAAGGGCATGTCACTACACAATGAGATGTTCTTGCCAATACAACACCTGGATCCATCCAGACTCTAGATCCAACTATCAGTCCATAGTAGCAAGTGTAGAGGAGAGGGGAAGTTGTCAACACAGAGGTGTCATCTCCAAAATCCAGATTGTATCAGACAGAATTAACCGTATGGTCTTATGAAAGAAACTGCAAAGAAAAGAGAGAGATACAGTTTAAAGGGAGTAGTTTATCCAGTTGCCATGTATGGATGTTATCTGGACCCCAACTCACATTTTAAAATGATACAAGAAAAAAAATACCTTTGGGACAATTAGTAAATTTTGAACACGGGCTGGAGCTTTGATCCAATGATAATCAGGAACTGGGAATAGTTTGGGCTGCTGTAATGCTGTTGCGCTTATGCTTTTGAAGGCTGTCTACTGAAAGGTTTATAGGTTAAAGGACAGAATGCCCAGGATTTGCTCCTGGAGGCTCAAACCCCTCCCCTCCCCTCTGCCCCCAGCAGTTAGAGGAATAGATGGAAGGGGACTGGTCATGAACTGAAAACTGTTGCAGCAGGGTGAGAGTCACTTGGGGTGCTGGCACACTGCTCTCTGCCTTCGTAGATGTTCCTATTTCTCAGGTTGAGGTCTCTTTGAAAGATCACTGTTACCACCCAGCCCCACCCCATGGGGCAGCATAGCTCAAGGGCTGAATGATGGATTTTGGCCTCAGATAAACCTGGGTATATGGATCGATACAACAGGCTGGCTGTAGAGCCCAGCCTGACTAAACTTAACTCCACTTTTGAAAAAGGGCCTGGCCCTGAGCTGAAGTCTCCATCTTAAGAATGACCCCAAATTCTTTAGAACATGAGTAACCCAACCAAGGCACATGTTACTAGGAAGGACCAATCACCAGGGCAGCAAAGCCTCTGTTACCTGTTAGGGCTAAACCTAAAAATTCTGGCCATGACTGCTGACCGTTTCCCCTCCTGTCCTGATAAAGAGGCTACTCCTTGAGACAAAGAAATGCCCTGGTTAGTCAATACCAAAAGCTCCAGTACTCTTTTCCAAATCTCAGCCTATCCGACCACCCCAGGTCTTGAAACTTCCACCACCACTCCCCAAACCCCACTATAAAAACCCGACCCTCCCAGGGCTTGGGGCTCGTGGCTTTCTTGGCACCCTGCTGTTGAGAGTCCCTGCTTGAGGTTGAATAAACTCTCATGTGTTTACATTGGAGACAGCTCCTGGTGTTTTTGGGGGACTTCGTGATCTGGGTATAACACTGGCAAGGAAGGTTCTATGAGAAGGTTTGTTGCTGTTACATTTGCTGCTATTATTCTGGGAGTTTTTCTAGCTGAAGAGTCCTGTGAAGTTGATCCATTAGCGCTCGTTAAAGGCCATGGAAAGAGGTGCAGAACAGACCAGATCAATGGGGCTCAGCCCCCAGCTCCCAAGGCCCTGGAGACAGACGGGGTGTCTGAGTGGCAGAGGAGCCATCTGTCAGGATGGGGGTGGACAGGCGAAGGCTGGGAGCAGAAAGCAAGCTGGAAGCGGAAATCAGCTTGTTAATACAGAAGCTATCATCCCTTCATGGGAATATGGGCAGATGTACTCAGTTAGTCCCTGCACAGAGATGGCAGTGATGTCTGCAGTCTGAAGTGATTCTGGACCTCTGAGTGGTACTGAGTGCTCCTGAGTGTGACCTGGGATCCTGAATGTCCCCAGAGCACAGGTTGGCAAGGACTATGCAGCAAGTGTTTGGGGCCATAAAGGCTGAAAGATCTCTCACTACCACTCAGATCCTTGCTCCTAGTATGAAAGCAGCCACCTCAGTAAGAGGAATGAGCAGAGCGGTGCTCCAATAATACTTTATGTATAAAAAAGCAGACTTGGTCCTGTGGTATGTGGATACAGGGGATCCAACTCCGGTCCTTGCGCTTGCAAGACAGGCGCTGTCCTAGGTTTTTAAAAGAATGAGTACCCTGAATCCCACCATTCTATCCCACCCAGATGTCATCTCAAAAGACAATCAGGGCTGTGAAAGGGGCCACTGAGGGTCAAGGTTACAAATCTTGGTCTGGAAATGATTTTGCCGGAACTGGAGAACCCAAGGCAAGGGCTACCACAGCTGAGCAGCCTCCACCCAAAACTCTGAAAGGAAGAATCCCCCAAATCTGAAACTTGTGAGTGCCGACATGAAGTACAAGTGAAACATTCCACACTTGCCCTCATGTGACAGGTCACAGTTGAGACCTAGGTGCGCTAAAAATACTGTCTACAATTTCCCCTGGCTATGTGTATAAAGTGTAAATGAAACGCAGGTTTCTTGTTTTGTCCTGAGCCTCATTCTCTACATGCTTCATTATGTATATGCAAAATCTAAAAAAAATTGTTTGAAATATGAAATGCAACAGCTGATCAAAAACTATGGTGTGTGATTACATTTTTAAAAAGCATTACCACAAAAGACGCATTGCCATGGACCCCCTAAAAGACTTCCCTTGTTTCAAACACACATACTCCATTGTTTCTGGCCCTTCTGGAAGGTGCTCTGGAAGTCCTCCTTCCTAAGTGACTTTATCAGACGTGATCCACTGTATGGTGAATGCTGCTGCCAATGCTGTCCACTGGGAAGGCAGGCTCGTCCAAACATGCCAGTGTGTCGTCAGCCACCTCATTCACCCCGTCTGGCACCGTGCAACTTGTGGCTCTTTCCCAAAGTCAAAGTGACCACAAAAGGCAGAAATTTTGAAGCAATTTGAGACATTGAGGCAGCCACAGAAGTGCAGTTAAAACACTCCGGAGGGGATTTCCAGAACTGCTTCAGAAAGGGAACCTCAAGGAGGCCAGTGGGAAAGGCCCAGAACGCTGCAGGCCGATTAGGAGGTCTCTGCTGTTCCAGTCACCTGTGTCTGGGGCCTCAGCACAGGCCTAGGGACTGTTTGTGTCCGCAGCAAATCAGGGCATTTGGGAATGTTCTTGGGAATGTTCTCTGCTAACAAGGAGGAATTAAAATGGCTTGCTCTGTCTGTGGGTTACCCGAGAATTCAGCCAGAGCTGACTGGATGCACCAGTTTGCTCCCAGGAGTGGGCGGGACTTCCTTTGCTATGAGTGAGGAGCGGGGCACTGGAGTTAGTATTTCGCATCTCCAGCTGAAGCCGCTCCAGAACGGAGGCTTAAGCTCCTGAGGTAGTTAGTAGAAATCAAAGAATCACACACGCTCATCTCATAACAAACAGAGCAGGTTAATAGCTGTCACTGCCACTTTACATACAGCCGCACATCTCCGTGTTGTGTCAGCGCTGACATGAGTGTGCTTTTTTGTAACTTGACAGTATAATAAGGGTTCACTTCCAGAAGTTTCCTTTAATGTTTTGCATACTCTTTTCTCAAAGGATTTTAATATTTACTGTGTTTAATAGGAAATCCTTCCCTCTCCTTAATCACCTCCTGCAGAAAAGTTGGTGGACGGCCCAGGATACCTGGGGACTGCCTGCGACTCTGCACAAGGTTATTAGCTCATTTAGTCCCAACACAGAGCTGTCCCAAGACTGTCTGACAGACCCGGGGCAGCCAGGGAGTGAGGGTGGGGGTCATGCTGTCAGAGACCATCCTGCTTCTGCCTTCTTCCAGCCTTTCCTCAGGATACATTCTAAGCCTTAGCCTCAGCGAGAAGGGAGTTAGGAGACAGGCCCTGAAAGACAAGAGCTGACTTGGGGACACCGTGAAGGGCTGTGGGGTTTCTCCTTTCCAGTTAACCTCAAAATAGTTCCCGAGCTCCTGGCCAGGGGGGCTCAGGATGGGGACAAGGACTGGAGGAAGCTCCTATGAGCCCACATCGTTAGCCCAGTTAGTGGGAGCATACTGGTCCCACACAGGGTCCCTCTCAGAACCTGCTGTCCTTGGGGTTTGGTGTGAGTGGCAGCTCTTGGTATTGGGGAAGCAGGTGGAGCTCCCAAAAGACACATGAAAACCGTGTGTGTGTGTGTGTGTGTGTCTGTGTGTGTGTGTCTGTGTGTCTGACTGGGTGGCCCTGTCCTCCCTGTATATCCTCTGCTGTCTGGTGGCAGCAGAAGCCTTGTGTTAGCTTCCTGCCTCCCTTTAGGTCACATCCCCAGAGACCTGAGGTGCTCCCACCAGGTCCTGCCTAGCAAAGGTCCCACCACCCCCAGCAGTGCCAGTGTGGGTACCATGTTTTCTCCAACATTTGTGCTCTAGAAGACAGTCCCGAACACACAGCAGGGCAGCAGTCAGAAGCCTGGTACAGAAGTCAGACCTGCTTGAAAATTCAGCTGTGTGACCTTGAACAACCTTCAAAATTTCCCAAGGCCATATCGTGGCCCAATTGTGAGAAAGGCTGGAAGAAGGCAGAGGCAGGATGGTCTCTGATAGCATGACCTCCCCCAACCCCCAACTCCCTGGCTGCCCCAGGTCTTACCCAGCAAGGTAAGGATGAGCTCTAGTCCCAGGACTTGTGAATCTAGCCTTAGTGGATATGGGTTCTCACAAAGGTGACCAGATTAAGGTGACATTAGAACGATTCCTTATCCAATCTGACCCCACAGGGACACTCCAGAGGGGGTGAAGAAGAGGCTCTGAGAGAAGGTTGGAGTGATGCTGTCCCCATCCAAGGACAGCCCAGGGCTGCTGGAAGGACCAAGAAAGGACTAGAGCAAGATGGCGCTCTTAGACTTCTGGCCTCCAAGACTGCATGGAAATTAACAGCAGCCATTCTGAGTCACGGATTCATGTCACTGTCTTGGAAGCTGTGGGTCACAGATGCAGCCATGAGATAGTCACAGCCAAGGAGGGGGCTAACACCAACTCCGAGTTGTCCTCGGCTCATGTGAGATCATAAAAAGCATTTAGCGAGCTGCCAGCCACCGAGGCCTGCTCTGGAATCGTCACCTTCAAATCCCTAGGCACTCAAGGGCCCTTTTCCCAACCTGCTGAGTATTAGCTTGACATTGGCGCTGCGCCACTTGAATTTCATTTCATATTTTATTTTGTTGGCCATGAGTGGGAGAAGGCCAGAGATCTCAGAGACCTGCATCGTAATGTATGCAAGATCCGAAATACTATGCAGAAGGTTGAGCCAAGAACTCCTTCCTTCTTCCTCTCCCTCCCTCCCCTCTCTCTCCATCCTTTCCCTTCCTCCTTCCTCTCTTCCTCTTCCCCGTCACTCTCTCTCTCTGCCACACACACACACACACACACACACACACACACACACACACACACACTCTGGGTCAGAACCTGGCTGTGCAGTCGGCCAGTGCCCACAGGAAGTGGCGCAGACAGGCTCATCAAGGTGTCTTCCAGCCTAGCACGGCCAGTACAGAGAGGAGCAGTCACTGATTCCTCGGTAAACAAACCATCCCACCTGCTCTGGCTGCCAGCTCCGGTGTCTCTTCCTCCCCCACCTCATCTACTTCCCCTTCCTAATGGGTCCAACTTGCAGATTCCTGGCTCTACGTCTCTCTCGCAGCATACTAATTAAATGTTTCAAATGGTTCTTATCTCTGGTTAAGTGAAGATAAAATTTTAATGATTTAATTAGCAAGCCTTAGGAAAAAAATCATAATGAAGAAAGGCATTTGCAACTGTCCTGGGCTTTCCGTGTTCCCGTGTAAGACTGAATTCTGCTCTGGAGTTGTAGGAGGCTGGGCCAGAAATGTTCTCTGCTCACTGCCCCCGAGTAGAGACCCCACCTGGCCCAGAAAGAGGGCTTTGCGAGCCAGGCTCATCTTGTCTCCAGGTGCTGAAGAGGGGTCCAGAAATGGAGAACCATTTGACCTTGAGGTTCAGCCTAAGTGCCTGATGCTGCCTCTACAAACTACTCTGTGCCTTAGGCATCCTTATGACTTTTACATTTTTCCTTTTGGTATCTGGTTTTCTTATTTTCAGTGTGGGTAACTGGATAGTTCCAGGCGCATTGGTGTTCTGAGTTTAGTGAAAGAATCTTTCGTGGCTGTAGGGAGGGTGGGGTTTGATGGGAAAATTAATTGCCTTGTTTGAAGAGTTTTAGTGTTGGGAGACTCTCTGGTAGACGCCCACCTTTCAAAGTGGATTTTTTTCTTAATACAGGGAGGCCAGTGGAAGAGCCCCAGATATAAGGATCTTTCAGGGGTGCTACTCTGCTCACCTCATCTCCTTTGTGCCCCTTTTTTCCATTCATCACCAACTGCAAATCCCCTTTCCCCAAATGGCCCTGGTGGAAGTAGATTGTGCAGTGTTATTCAGCAGCAGTTATCACGTCCTGAAAAGCCAGAGGGCCGTGTCTCCATGGCCAGCCCTGGCACAGGGGCAGCAGCATGTGCTCAGCTCTTTGGTGAACTGGCTCCAAAGGGAAGCCCCTTCGCCACCCTTGGCACCAAACAGACCTAACCAGGAATGTGCTTCCTTCCCTCCCCTGAGTATGTGAAGCCTGTCTTATGGCTTCTGTGCCATTGATCCTGGGCTGAGTGCCCATGTCCATGTGCCACACAGGACAGAGACAGGGCCCGACACCTGCTGGGACTCCTTGGGCTTTAGTACAGGTCCTTATACACAGCTTTCTAACAGACAGTGGAGTGAGCACGGAGCCTCTGGGCTCACATTCTTGGCCACATCCACCTCTGCTTGTCACTCAAAGCCAGGTTCAGCTGGCAAGGTACAGCCCCAAGACCCCTCAGCCCCCAGTCCTAAGCTGGCCACCCTTCTCTGCTCTCCTGGTCCTTCCCACAGAGGTGACGGCAAAGACTCTCACACAGCTGGCCACCTTCCCTCCCCCTGCCCCTGGTGTCTTTGGGTGTGAGACTGTGTGGCATGTCTACTTCCTTTGTAGGGGGTTCCAAGTATAAAAAGACCATTTCCCACACTGACAGCCATGTCGATGTCTGTGTGTCTTACTGTATGGATTTAACACACTCTGGGTACCCTATGGCACCTTCCTAGTGCACCGCTACCAATACCCACTGCCTGGGGACACCCCTGGCCCTGCAGTCCTAAAGTGCCTGAGAATGAACTTCTGCACTGGGTCTTCAACCACTATTGACACATATGAAGTCTGATCACAAAAAAAGTACGGTGAAGTTTAGATTAAGAAATTTTTCACAGTGAAAGACATTTCCGTTCACCCCTCACCGCAGTCCTCATTCCTTCGAACACATTCATTGTTCCATCCATTTTCTACAAATCCTCTTTCCTGACAGTCTTTAGTTGTACCATCCTAACTGTCTTGTTGTGCTGAATTGATTCAAAATGTTTCCCTTCCATGGTCATTTTGACTTTGGGGAAGAGCCAATAGTCACACAGCGCCAGATCCAGTGAATAAGGTGGATGAGGATTCAACATCGTGTTTGTATGAGTTTGCCTTTCCGCTAGATGGCACTCAGTTGTCAACAGCATTGGTGGTATTTTTGATCAACCTCATAAAGACACTCAGGAAAGAGCACTTCCAGAGCTGCTGCAGAAATGGCCGTGGGATAAGCGTGCATGACGTGGAGGGAAGGATTGGGTCACCTGCAGGCTCCGTGTCCTCTGCTATTATGTAATTTGGTTCCAAACCTAAGGCAGGTTCGGTTCTCTCTTTTGTTGGAATTCCTACCAAAGGAAAAGGACTTGATTTGGGACTTGGTGGTAGAGCTCTCTCCAAGGTGTTGGGAGAAGTCTGCAATCTGGAACCCACCCTTAGGTCAGACAGTAGACTCTACCCTGGGCGTCTGCCCTGGATGGGGTTTGGATCTAAGATATCTGATACACACACACTCACACACACACACACACACACACACACACACACACACACCACACCACACCACACCACATCATCACTTCCTCTGCACTCAGCCCCAGAGGCCTATCCATGGCAAGTCAGTGGATTATTCTATCTGTGGGCACCCACTGAGTTCAACCAATGAGGACCCCGAAGAGGATTCCCCAGGGACATAGACGAAGACCAGGTGTTGGCTTCCTGGCTCCTTCCTTGTGTGGTGGCCCTGGGCTTGATGTGCCCCTTCATGTGGGGACATCTCAGGTGGGTCCTCCTGTGCCACCCTCTCCTCCCTGGTTCTCATGATCAGACCTCTCCTAGGTGTGGCCCTACTGTACTATCCCTCAGCCTTCTCTTCCCACTCTGACCAGTCTCTGTCCTTAGCCAGTCTGCAGCTGTCTTAGTCAGAGTGTGCTGTCTCTCTTGATGGGTGCTGACTGAGGGGCTTTCCCTAGAGCCAGCTGCTTTTTGCAACCAGATGTATGACTCTGGGGTTCAGCAGACAGGGTGCTTCTGCCCCCACAATCTGGGACACATTGAAATTGGGGTCCTCTTAGAGGAAACTGGCTCTTTGGGGTCTGCTTTTTCTTGCCCCTGGCCCGATCTTATTGTTTCAGAGACAGGACTAAAGAATGAGATATTTATGCCAAGAAGCCTTTTCTTGTCATTAATATGTTAACAAAAGCTGTCAAATAGCAGTCGCAGCCGGCAGAGTTTGCCGCTGGCAGAGGCTGCATGCTGCCAGACAAGATTGTGTCTATTCTGCGGAAGCCCAGCTTCCTCTGCCAGGAGATCTTGGTACTGGAGGTCACCGAGTCCCTCCAGGGGACCTACCTTCCCTGTCAACAGTGACAGCATCTCATGTATGAATAATGCCTTGATGAAGCACCTCTAAATTCCACCTTGCACAGAGGTGGATATCAGCCCATACTGTGAGGCCAGGGGCAATAGGAGGAGAGGGAAGAGAGGACTGAAGGCCAGGTGCAGGGGTGAGGAGTAAGGGCAGAATGACCAGGTGGGCAGGGGACAGAGAAAGATGGACATATAGACATAGGGGACATGGATGGACTGAGAGATCAGTGGGAGTGATGAAGGGTTTTAGGAAGTCATTATTAGAACAGCAAGCAGAGAAGCCACTGGTGTAATGTCATGGATGGTGTGGATGCCCTAGATGTGCAGAGTGGAGAAAACTGAGCAAGGCATGGGAAGGATGTATCAGTTAGCTGTTGCCATAATACTGCTGCATAACAAATCACCCACTCAAATAGCAACGTCTGTTCTAAGTTTCAGTAGAGGACTGGGTGATCTAGACAGTTTTGGCCAAGGAAGCTCAGATCAAAAATGTTCTTTCCTCTGAGAAGGAGGAGGGGGCCTTGCTAAGCACCTTTAGCTCATGATGACAGCAGGAGGACAAGAAGAAAAATGCAAATGCACAAAAACCCTTGGGACAGGATTGGCTCTGGTGTTCACTGTGCCCTCCCAAGTCACACAGATGAGGCCAAGTTATAGGTGCAGACACACTCCAGGCCTCTGGTGGAGATTTGCAGGGATGATACACAGGACATGGTTACAGGGAGGGGAGAATCAGGGCGATGTGGTCTGCAGGGGTGGCTGTGGAAGGTGAATGGGCAGGAGGAGAAGAACTAGGAATGGCTCCTTCCCAGAGCCCTGGTGTGGTTGGCTGGCTCATCCACTCCCCTCTTTTCTTCTCACTGGCTGTCTTTCCATTCACTGCATTGTGAGCACTTCAAGCAGGACCTGGTGCCTTCCTCCAAAGGCCAGTCCTGGAACCCCACTGGCCAGCTGGCCAGCTCACCTGGATGTGGGCCTTCTAGTGCCATGTTCTGTGGAATGCGAGGGCGATTTCTCACTGCCCCCCCCCGGGGGGGCGGGTTCTGTGCTTTGCCCAGTTATTTAGTGTTCCATGAGTTTGTAAGTGATCAAAGGAAGGGTCAATGGGATATACTTTTTAAATTCCTTTAAATCTGAACAGCAATTTTAAACTAATCTGAAAGTGAAATTCTCTCCATGCCTGGAAGAGCTTTTATCTCAAAATAAATAAATAAATAAATAAATAAAAAGTAAACAAACAAAATAGCAAGCAAATAAACAACATCCAAAATCTGTAAGTGTTTGTGGAAATTAGGAGGAAAGGAAATCAATCTGATTTCAAATATAAACTTTCAGACTTTTCCAGAGGATTCAAGGACTGAGCTCAGTTGCTCTGAGACTCTCCACCTAAAATATTCCACTTTTAATGAACGTTTCCCAGAAAGAGATAATTTTGAGTTTCATGTCTTCTCTGTAATGTCCCTCTGACTTTGTAGCTATATTCCAAGAACCAGAAGAGCTCAACTCAGGTGATCCTCTAGTCCTACTGTATTTCTCAGCTTTCTCCAAATACCCAGAGCCTGAAGGAGGAGAGGTTTAGTTGGCTCATGGTTTAGAGGGTTCAGTCCATGGTCAACCGGCCAGAGGCACGAACAGCATAGTGGGAGGCTGTGTGGAACAAAGTGGCTTAATTTTTGGTGCTGGGCAGCAGAGCAAGGAAGCAGGGCCTGAGAAGAGGGACCAGATGTACCCACAAGGCTATACTTCCATGACCCACCCAGGCACCCAAGTGTGCTTTACAACCTCCCTTAAGCAGCTGCCAATCAGGTGGACACACTAAGATTCCCCTTCTCACCTGGACACCATAGTCCTGAGCCAGGAGGTCACAGAGAAATCACTCTTCTGGGCATGAGCCATGGACCTTTCGTGCCCTCCAAATGCAACCCCAGAAAGTCCTCATCCTACAGGGCTCTGTGAAGCATAGGGTCAGATTGTCAGAAACCGCCCTTTCAATGCCTCCAGTGAAAATAATTCTCTTAAAATATTAAGGAACACACAATTGTAACAGCTCCTTTTTTTCTTTTTCTTTTTTCTCTTTTACTGCTAGGGATTAAACCCTAGGCCTTTACATCAAGCTGTATCCTCAGCCTTTTTCTGTACTTTAAAAGTTTTAGGCAGTATTGTGAGAAGTCACTAAGTTGCCTGGCTAGACTCAAATTTGTGACCCTACTGCCTCAGCCTTCTACAGGGCTGGGGTCACAGGGGTGCCCTACCACACCCAGCCTGATGGTGACCCCTGTTGGGTGAGTGTATTTGATTAACCTTGAACACCCAGCAGCGGTTCTCCTCAGAGATTCTTATCAGGGAGCAGGCAACATGGTCATAGATGACACCCCGTTTCTCTAGCGTGGTGGGAGGGTCTTCCCATTGTCTCAGCCCCGACTTGCTCCCAGGTGGGAAACTGACTTTGAAGAACGAGGTCAGTAAATCAGGGATTAGGCTCACTGCTTTTGTTTATCTTTGGGGTTTTTTAGTTTTTGAGACAGGGTCTTGCTATGCAGTTCAGAATGACCTTAAACTCATAGTGATCCTCCTGCCTCAGCCGCCCAAGGGCTGGAATTACAGGCACGTGTTCTCCTCCACTGCCTCAACGTTTTTGTCTGACCCACTTCAGCTGATACTTCCGGAGAGTCTGTCTGCCCCTGCTCTGACCTGCTTCCTCCCACGCAAAGGCCAAAAGGCTGCCTTTAAATGCCTCTTAAAAGGGAAAACACTTAGGGTCTGGGAGAACAGGATGGAGGAGCAGACGGATTCCCCAGAGCACCTCTCCTGTCCATTATGCATTTCATCGATCAGACCCAGTTATCTGTGAGGCATTTCCTGCTCTCACACCTCTGCAAGTCAGTGAGTGTCTTTCTGGACAGCAGAGGGGCAGAGCAGCGAGATCCTGGAAGCCCCTGGCAGTCCCTCATCTTCCCGGCAATGACGGCTGGGGACACGGGCCTCATTAGTAGGTAACTGACCCATAGAGAGGCCTCTGCCCGTTGATGGAAGCGCAAAGGGACCAGAGGGCCCGCCGAGAGCATCGGAGGCGTCCTGTGTCCCTGGGGGCCGTTCATCTTGCTGACTGACCTCAGCGAGGGAGGGAACACCTGTTCCTGGAATCTTAGTTTCAGATATGTTCGCAAACGGGCCTCTGCTGCAGGGAAGACAGAGGCTTGGATCAGGGAAAGGAGCTAGGAGTGTGAATTTGCGATGCTGCCCCATGGCTCTTGGGGAGGGACAGCGGGGCGAGCAGGGCAGGCGCAAACACATGGCACCTGCTGTCTCCAGACACGCCAGGAGCTGGTCCTGCCCTGGAACCTTAGCCCAAATGCAGAGGCAGACAGAAGAGACCAGTTGTTGGCCTTTCTGCTGAGGTCCTTTTCCATCGCCGAGATCACTTACACGATTTTCCATCTATGGAACTTTGGACCCGAGCTCTGGGGACGATGGCTCCACATGGCAATTTCGGGAGGCAGCAGAGCCTCCTGCGGTGGGATCTGGCTTGGGAATTGGGGGCCCTTTCTGATATTCTGTGCCCCCTGCCTCCCCTGCCCTTCCCCGACCCTGCCCTGCCAGGGAGCGAATCCTCTGGTCAGGATTCACAAGTGACTTCCTGGATCAGTGCTGGCTTCCGGTAGGCGAGGGGCGGGGGCTGGACTGGAGCCCCTAACCCATGATGTGAACTCAACCGTGTACTCGATGCACTCTGGCCGGGGCTTCCAGAGCTCAGGGATGAACCGCTGCTAATTTCTCCGCTGGGGCTGGAGCGTGTCTTCCCCATTCCTACAGTGGTGAGCATGCGTGGGAAGCGGGTCCTCCCAGCTGGTACGGGGGAGAGGAGCTCAAGTGGTATTAGGATTGGCCCTATACCGGCTGCTGGGGTCCTCACAAGAAGAGGGAAATGCACTCCACAGGCCTGGGGGAGTGTGCCAGTGAAGAAGGCAGGCGTCGGAGTGACATGTGTGAAAGCCATAGGGTGCCAAGAACTGCCAGTCCTGTCACCTCCTCCCAGAGAGAGACCAGGAATGGTTTCTTTTCTGGGGACTTGGGAAGGGGCTGGCCCTGCCCACACCTTGACATTGGGCTTTGTAGCACTGTGAGAGGACACATCTGTGTCACTTCCAACTGCAGCATGTGGCATTGTGCTCTGGTAGCCCTGGAAAACTGCCACCACCTCTGTCTGGGGAGTCATGAGTCTCGTATATTCTGATTTGGACGTGGACCTCTTGGTGGTGATTTGGTGAGACCTGTCCAGTACTGGGTGTCCTTGCTTTTTCCCTGCAGCTGCTCCTCCACCAAGATTTATCCTGCAGGTGTGCTACACAGGAGCTTGGGAACAAAATGTACACTGTGGTCTATCCAGCACTGTAGAAGTTAGTGATGGAGGAGAGAAAGCAAGAGTGTGCTCAGCAATGAGAGTACTTTCCTCTTGTGAAATACAATACACTTGTGAAAAAGTTCTCTGTGCTAGTAGGAAACAATATTCAAGACTTGACTGTGGAAAAAAAGAAAGCACAGAGTATGGGGTGTTAGTCATTTTGAAATTAAGAAAATTCTATACAGTTGATTTCCGTTATTCATGGTAGATGCATTCTACAAACCAGAAACACTGAATCAGAAAATTTTGAACCATTGACTAAGGAGGAAATACAAGGTTAGGTTCTTGCTCACGGCATGGGAATCACAGTCAGGGGCAGGAGCACCGTTCTGCGCATCTTCAGGGCCATGGCTGGTAGTGACAGAATCTGCGGCTGCTCTGCTCACATCCAGGACTGATGCCTAGAGCCCCACTAGTGCGGCTTCTGCAGAAGTCAGGACATGTCTGTGCACAGGTGAGTTCCCACATACAGAACCTCCAAGAAGTGAGGCCAGACTGGGCGCACAAGTGCACAGGTGGCAGCGTGCTCAGCGGTGTGGACCCTGCTTCTGAGGGTCAGGGCCATGGCCTCGGCCCAGGTCAGGAGAGGGGGGATCTTTGACCTCATTACAACCTCCACCTCGCACTGCAATGCTCACTCTGTGCAGGGAATACCTGTGCTTGGTTTTTTAAAACTGCAACTTCTTATAGAGAAGTACCACTTTTTCTGTACTCATTTATCTGTTGGTGGATTTAAAGTCCACTTATAAGCCTTAGGTACTGTGCGTTGTGCTGCTGTAGACATGGGGTACATGTGTCACGGTGGAATGTTTTTAACTCTTTTGGGAAGAGATTGAGAAGGAGATGGCTGTACACAGTGGAGTAATACTCTTCCATAAAGAAGGATAAATGTGAGTCATTTGTAGGTAGATGTACCTTGAGATCATGTTAAGTGAAATAAATCAAAGACATAAGCTTAAATGTCATGTAATTCATATGAGAAACAAAAAGAGCAAAGAATTTTTAAAAATAAAAGACAATAGGAAATAAGGAGACAGATCTTTATTGAGTGGACAGAGATACAGAAACAGAGAAAGAGGAGAGAGGAGAATAAAAAGAATTAAGGTACCTTAAGTGCATATATCTAGCCCGCTAAAGTGAATATAAACATTGTATACTGCAAACGTACTAACAAAAAATTTGAAATCTTTTGTTCTGCCATCAGTGATGTTATTGTTGGTTCACCACCTAATCGTCAGTTTGCAAAATCTGATGGTACATTTGGTGATTGTTAAGTGAAAAAGAAAAAGAGTTTCTTGCGGGTGACTAGCTGCAGTAGGCAGGAGCTCAGGTGGACATGGGGGACAGTCCATGGCAAGGCCACCCCAAGTCAACACCTCTGGCTGGACATTGCCCAGCTCTGTGACCTCCCGGAAATGCCTCATCCCAAGTTCCTGTCTGGAGCAAGGAGATCTCAGCACACCCTTGGCCCAAATGAGGGAACCCAGGTGCGAAGTGTTGGCTTCACCCTGGAACACTAGCCCCCAAGGCCTAGATCGCCTCTACCTGTGGAGCTGATATGGAGTCATCTGTCATCTCATCCCAGGCCAACACCGGGGTGGGGGTGGGCTCCTTGACTGTCCGTGGGGACAGAAGGGAAGCTGAGGCAGGGTGGTTTTAGTGGCTTGCCTGTGGGTTCCAGGTTCTTGGATGAGCATGTACTCCTGGGTGTCTTGATTATGACGTGATTTCTCCACAGAATCCAAAATGGCACTAGAAATAAGAGGAGAGAGCAAGAGTTCATTGAACTGAGGGTTGGTTTGGAACTGGGGACTGAAGTTCAGGGCCTCTGGACTAAGCTACAGCTCCAGACCTTAGTTTTTATTTTTATTTTGAGATAGCATATCACTAAGTTGTCCAGGCTGGCTCAAACTTGTGACTGTCCTGCCTCAGCCTCCCTGAGTGCTGGGATTATAGACCTGCATCACCATCAGCTTGTAGTTTTCTTCATGAGTTTCCTGCCAGCTCTGGATGTGACAGCTGGGTCCCCAGCTTCCAGTGAGCATGGCAGCTCCGGGGTGCTGCATCTGGGCCTCTTTTTTTCTCTTTCTTGTAACTAAATTTAAGAAGGAACCTCAGCAAAACTTTGTGAGGTACACACGTGAACCTGGGCTGGTCCTCACAATGAACGCAATGGTACTTTTCCAGCGTCTGTGGATGTGGCCTGTGACCCTGTTCCTGCTGCAGTGATGCCTCCCTGTTCCTCCTGAGGACTGTTGTTCTGAGTGTGCTTAACAGGGACTATAGCTCTGTGTCATCAGATGGAACCACTTACAGTGTATGTTGGGGTGGGGCAGTAGGTATTGGGAAGGAACCTCAAGTCTTCATGCTGAGCTACATCTCTAGCCCTTTTTTATTTTTTGTTTGGAGATAGGGTCTCAATAAGTTGCTAAATCACCCTGGTTGGGTTTGATCCTCCTGCTTCAGCCTCCCGGAGTGCTAGGATCACAGGTGCACACCACCACATCTGGGCCTAGCTATGCTTTAAATGCACTTACTGAGAGATGCCTCTTACTGCACAAGTGGGTACTGATCCCTGTGTCCATACAGTGTCCCCACTGCAAGCTTGTGGTCTCATGAAGACAAAAGAAGTGTAAACGTCATGAGGAGTCGACTTGCTCTCCCAGAGCAGGCACTGTGCGAGGTGAGACAGTAAAGACAGTGCCATGCACATTCGTCCTGCCCCCGTCACACCCGCCGTTTGTTTTCTGTGCTCATTGCCAGTCGGCAGACATGCACCATATGCTCACTGGCTTCCGAAGCCTGGGACTCCACGCACATTGGCGGTGTCTGCACACGGAGGGAGGTGCGATCATCGCTGCCACGCGGGCCACCTGTGACTGTCCAGGCCGTGCGCTCCTCCCCGGCCACGTCCAGCAGGCACAGATGGTGTTGATGGTGTCAGAATTCTAGACAGAGAACATATGTCCTCGAGCAGACAAGGTGCTAAATTAATTCTAAACACCCATAGTCAGTTCCTTGCCGCATAAACAGCATCTGTGTTCAACATTTCCCACCACAGTCAGGGAGGACGCCGGGGAAGGGGCTGGGCTTTGTTGTACAGTGTTGAACATTGTCCCTCATAGCTGCATCTCCACAAAGGGAAACAAAGGAAGCAGGAAAGTGGATCCAGTGCTCAGCAGAGGCCATGGGACGGGGGAGGGGGCAGGGGCTCTCACCCCCTAGGCTTTTGTTCATTTGCTGGCTTGTTTTGCAGAGCTAGGGATCGAACCCAGGACCTTCTCACCTGAGCTGCATCCCACTCCTTTCCCTCTCTTATTTGAGTGGAGTCTCACTAAGTTGTTAAGTTGCCCAGATGGGGTTTGGACATGGGATCCTGCTGCCTCAGCCTCCCAGAGTGCCTGGCTGCTCGCTTCCCATTAGGACCAGAGGTATCTCAGGTCCCTGCGGGGTGCTTTTCTGTGCCCTCTGAGAAGGGTGGGTTCCTTTATTCTCTTAGGGATGGACTGTAGCCAGCTGAAGTCGGGGCTCTGGACATGAGCCTGAGTGGCAGGGCAGGTCATTCCGTGGCTGGAGTGACGGAGAGGAGTAGAGGCAGCACCAGGACTCAGGGTCACCAGGGCCAGGACCCCCCAGCTTCTGGCTGGTAGTGTGGGGGCTCAGTAGATGAGGATGGGATGAGTGGACTAGGTGGTGGAGAGGACACTGGCGGGGCCTCCTGGAGTCTGAGCTGTCAGTGCTAAGAGAAGATGGAGCACTCTGCAGAGGAGCGGCAGGGCCCGAAAGCACCTGCCATCTGTCAAGGTCTGGAACCTGGGGTCTTTCGGGGCAGCTGCCTCCAGCTGAGGGGAGCTCTGCGGGTGACTCAAGTGGGGACAAGCAGGAGAGGACTGGTGACTGGCGCTGCACAGGTGTGACAGGGCCTGGGGCCTGTGAGGCAGTGTTCTGGGTCCATGGGAAAGAGCTTGGGCGTCTTCAGCCTCCAGTTCTTACTGAACTGGAGGTGGGGCTGTGTCTGAATGGCCCAAGGGCCTGAGTCAGCACGAGGAAGCCCACCGGCCCCTCACAGGTCCCCTTAGGGTACAACAATGTGAAGGTGCTTCATAGAGTTTGAACATCGTGAGCAGCTTGTATCTCTTAAATCTCACAATATGGTGATATACTGTGTAAGGTAATTCCAAGCTACCTGTGACAGTACATCCCTGTCCTCTCAGCAGCTCAGGATGCCGAGGCAGGAGGATTGCAAGTTCAGGAACACCCTAGCAACTGAGTGAGTTAGTGAAGGCTCTGGGTCAAGATAAAAAAGAGAAGGCAAGGCTGGGAGCTTCTTGGGCTCAATCTCTAGTAAAAAGGAAGGAGAGAAAGAAAGAAGAGAAAAATTATAATGCAACATAGAAGAAAAAGTTCAAGTGGGTCCTCGGAGGGACCCACTACTGACGGGTGATGCCACACCCTGTGCCTTAATGCCTGTTCCCTGTGGATCTGCATGAACGTTACATATGTGTGTACACGTGCGTGTGTACACAGGTGCCGGTGTGAGGTTTTACATGAATGGGCTGGACTTCTACCTGCGATTTGTCGTCCATGAACTTTCATCTGCCTTACAGAGTCCCCCATGTTCATAGCTTTGCACAGCCATAAAGCTCACTCTTGTTTTACTGTTGTATAGTTTTCCATGCTGTGACTTCATCATGTTTTTCTAACCAAGATCTTCTGAGAAGCAATTTTGATGTGCTCCAGCTTTCTTACTGTTGACTTTTCTCCAAATTAGTAATTTATTTTCCTTATTCCTATAAATGTAGGTGCAGGTATTTCTACAAAGTAGATTGAATTGGCATCATCTAACTAAGGATATGTGCATTGATGTTTTGTAAATACTGTCAAAGTGCCCAAAATTCTGTTCCCTTGAACACTCTTCCACCAGGGACAAGAGTCTGCTGCCTCCTCAACATGACACGTTATCAGCCTTTTTCCTCCTACCAGTTGTCATATGATGAACTTATAAAGACAAAAGGGTTATTGTGGCTCAGAGTTCTGGGGGTCCAGTCCATAGTAAGCTAGCCATGTTGCTCTGTGGCCTATGGAGAGGCAACACTTGAAGGTGGACAAAGCTGCTCACCTTGTGGCCAGGAAGCAGAGTGAGGAAGGAGTCTTGTGATCTCCTGCAAGGACACCCAGTGGCCTAAACACTTCTTACTGGGCCCAAACTCTGAAGAGTTCACCGTCTCCGAGCAGCACCCCAGGCTGGGAACCAAATCTTCCCCACAAAGGCCTCGGGGACACGCTGGATCCAGACAGTAGCAACAATCTCATGGGGTCAAGTTTCATCGCTGTTATTGCAATTTGCATTTCCCTATTTAACTACCAATTAACATTTTCATATGTTTATTGGCCAATCACATTTCACCTATAAAAGTGCCTATTCATAGCTGTATTAATTAGGATGCGTTAGGGAGCAAGAAACTGATAGCTGTGATTCGAAGTGGCTTCAACAATAAATAATTTATCTTCTTATATTAAAGAAATTATGAAAGGGAGTATATAAAATGATGCAGCCTCTGTGGAAAACAGTATAACAAATATCCCAAAATTAAGAAACAGAATTGCCAGGCCAGCAAAATTGCAGATCATGCAAGATGGCTCTGTGTTTGATTTTCTTTGGTATGGGGCAGCAGAGGTGTGGATTAACCAACCAACCTGATCCTGAACAAGGACAATGCCCAGGAAGAAAGGGTAGGGCTAGAGGACCAGCAGAGCCAGATGGAAAGAATGGGCCTGGCCAGCAGTTTCAGGGATTCCAGTGCTGTCTTCCCGGAGTCCAACAGTTTGCATGAACCACCACCCAAATCAATTGGAGGTGGTCTCTGCAGTCTACCTTTAGCAGAGACCACAGGACTAATTGTTTTTCCCATCTACCAATGTGAGCAAAGACATGCTTTAGCTGGACAGCTACCACAGTCTGGGGTGAATGGACAGAGGAGCCATTGGTGCACGGAAGGCTCCTCTCAAACCTGCAGGCCTGAAAGCTAGCTGGAGAAAGTGATGGCTGTCGGGACTCCACAACAGTAGATCCTGGAAAGAAATTACTCATTCAAATATTTAGAGAAAATTTTTGGACTCAATTTCTTAAATTTAAAGAATTGAAAAAATTTCATGTTTTTCCCTTTCCTTCATCAAGTTTTTGGAGATTTTGAGTCTTTAACCTTCATTTTTCCCTTTTTCTTTCCTTTTGATCTTTTTTTTCTTCCTAACTCTTTTCTTCCTTATCTTTCATTTCCTGTGTTTTGCTTTCTGATTGGTTTTTTGTTTGTTTGTTTTGCTTCTTTTTCTTATTTATTCTTTTCTGTAACTTTTCTAATATTATTAATTCCATTTTACTCCTCAATAGGACCTTCATCTCACTTTAGTCTTCTCCTCATCTCCCATTGTTTAATATTTCAAAATTTACTTTTCTCATTCTCCTGGATCCCCAATCTTTCTTCTTTATTAGTATAGCTATGAAGTTTTATGAATCTTCAGATACCTAATTAAATCTATGCTATTACTGTTGAATACTGTTCTATTATTAATGGAGGGGAAGTTGTTTCATTTAGTAGTTATTTACTGTAGGTGTCTATTTCATTACTCATGTTTATACTATAATTATAGATTGCTTTTCTATGGTTAAGGATGATACATTATTAGTTCTTTGGGTCTGTCAATATCCAGTTGATCTCTGACATGATTATCACTGCTTATTTTATTACCATAGCCAAGGTGACATAGTCACTGCTATTAACTGATTTTCTTGGAATGCCAATATCTGGATTGATTTGGGGTCATTAACAATAATGCAGCACATTCTGCAAGTACTGAGTACAAGGCCAAATCACTGCAATCTCTTCTCCCAAATCAATTGAAGGTGCTTGGATCCTGCAAAGGAGGCAAAGGCTAATAGTTAGCCAAACCCAGAGGGATTGCTGAAAAGGAGACATTAACTAAAAGGTCTACATCCTAGCAACAAAGCTTTCCACTATGATCAAGCTTTAGCACAAAACACAAACAAGCAAACAAAAGATAGAAATGTGGGAATACAAGGCAACAAAGCACCTCCAAAACTCTTAAATCCCCCACAGCTACTCCATAAAGCATCAAAAAGGAGAAAAACAAAAGCCACAGATCTAAATTATTTTAAAGATAACAAAAGAGATTATGAAAACAAATAAATAAAGAGCTTAGAAAGTTCACAAACCACATAACTGAATAGTAGATATAACTAAACAGATACTAGGTCTAATAAATAATCAGCTAGTCTACAGAAGACATTAATAAAAAGCTAGCTGAGGTAAACAAAATACAAAACATGATTGACCAGCACAGAAAACAAATTGAGTCTATAAAAGGGCTCCAAACAGAAATTCAGGAGATTAAGAAGTTGGGCAATGGAGCTGACCAGTGTGAGAATGGAGGGTCAGAATCAGAGGCATAGCTGTTGTTAGTGACCAATTAATGAAAGATAAAAATTACAGAACATAAAAAATGGATCCAGTAGCTGCCAGATGACAAATGAAGACTCATTTAAGATTATTTGGGATTAATGAAAAGCCAGAAGACAACACAAATGTCATAAAATACTAAAATAATGGCAGAAAACTTAGGAAATGAGTTTACCATACAGATAAGTGAAGAACCACTCCCTGACACATCATAGTCAAAATCCCAGAATTTCAACACAAGAACAGAATCTGACAGGCTGTTAGAAAGAAGCAATCAATCTCTTACAAAGGCAAATCCATTGGAATTACAACAGACTTCTCAACATAAGACTTGAAGGCCAAGAGTCATTCCTGGAAGTTGCCATTACCCTGATTCCAAAGCCAGACAATGATCCAACTAAAAATGAGAACTATAGCCCAATCTCTTAAATAAATGTAGATACAAAAATCCTTAATAAGACACTGGCAAACAAGTTGAAAACAATTTTCAACTTGATTGATATATCCCACAAAACTATCTTTTAAAATTGATGAAGAAATAAGATATTCTCATGATAAAGAGCACCTAAAAATTCATGACCACCAAACTAACACTTTAAAAAATTATCAGGGATATCCCAAAAAAAGACAATGAAAACAGATCTAAAAAGATGTATATGTTAGGTAGGATAAGGAGTTAAATAGAAACAAAAGAAAGGGAATTGGCAACAAGAAAATAAAGCAATGACAGGAATGAATCAATACCTATCAACAATAACTCTCAATGTGAATGGTCTCAATTCTCTAAACAAAAGACACAGACTAGCAGAATGGATCAAAACACAAAGTCCAATGGCATGCTGTATAAAAGAAACACGTTAAATAAAAAAACAAATTCATAGACTAAAAATCAAAGGATGGGAAGCAGTACTCTGTGCAAAGGTAATCTGATAAAAGCAGGGGTAGCTATCCTATTTTCAGATAAGGTGGACTTCAAGCCAAAGCTTCCCAGAAGAGTTAAAGAAGGTCACTATATTGGCTAAGAGAAAACAATTCAACAAGGAAGAAATAACAATAATGAACATGTATGTACTGAACAACAGTGTGCCCAACTTTATAAAATAAGTACTACTAGACATAAAAGATCAGATAAACATGATACAATTATAGTAAGGGACCACAGTACTCCATGGTCACAATAGACAGATCAACCAGACAAAACAAATCAACAACAACAAAAAAATCAGAGTACAACATTTTCAAACAAATGGACTTAATAGATATGTACAGAATATTCCACCAAAAAGTAGAATATGCTTTCTTCCCAGCAGCACATGGAATTTTCTCCATGATAAACAACCTAATAGATAATAAAGCATGCTTAAGTAAATTCAAAACAATTACAATGTTACCATGCATATTATTGTACCATAGCATGATCAAATTAGAAATCAATAGAAAAAGAAAATACAGGAATTATGCAAAAGCATGAAAATTTAAATAATACTCTCTTAAATAATCAGTGAGTTACAGAAGAAATACAGGAAGATAAAATACAGTTCTTAGAACTAAACAATAATGCTAGTACAACATAACAGAACTTATGGGACACAAGGACAGTGATCCCAGGAAAGAAGTTTATAATGGTGAATGTCCACACCACAAACCAGATGGACCCCTTAAAACAACCTAATGACCCATCATAAGATCCTAGAAAAACAAGAGCAATTCAAATATAAAGCTAATAGAAGGAAAGAGCAAAAGCAAAGTAAAATCAGAGCAAAAGTCAGTAAAACTGAGACTAAAGAAGCAATACAAAGAATCAATGGGCCAAAGAGCTGATTTTCTTGAAATAATAAATAAAATAGACAAACTCTTATACAATCTTAGCAAAAGCAGGAAAGAAAAGACACAAATCAATGCATTAGAAATGAAAAGGCTAAAATCACAATGGAAACTACTGAAATTCAGAAGATTATTAACAACTCCTTCACAAATCTGATTGCCAATGAGTCAGAGAATTCAGAATAAATGTGTAAATTCTTAGGAGCATATGAATAACCAATACTGAAAAAGAAGATCTAAAAACCCTGAATAATAAAATACCAGGTAATGACATACAATACTGGGTGTGGAAACTCACACTCAGCAGCAATCAGCATCACATACCACAGTGCCGGGCGTGGTGGCTCATGCCTGTAATCCCAGCACTTGGGAGGCAGAGGCAGTAGGATTGCTGTGATGTGAGTTTGAGGCTGAACTCAGGGCCAGCCTGAACCACAAAGCAAAACCCTGTCTCAAAAAACAAACAAACAAACAAACCAGGTAATGAAATTGAAGGACTAATTAAAACTTACCAACTAAAAATGTCCAGTTCTAGATGGACTAAGCTCTGTATTCTACAAAATCTTTAGAAGAGATATAACACCAATATTCCTTAACTTCTTTAGTGAAATTAAAAAAGGAGGAGTTCTCCCTAAGTCATTCCTGGAAGTTGCCATTGCCCTGATTGCAAAGCCAGACAATGATCCAACTAAAAAAGAGAACTATAGCCCAATCTCTTAAATAAATGTAGATACAAAAATTAATCCTTAACAACGCTGGAAGAGCACCCAGGGACTGAGGATAGCAGCGGGCGGCTCGGGAAGCGGTGACTGCAGCACCGAGTCTGCGTCACTGAATCTGCGCCGGGGTTAGAGCTTACTGGCCTCCAGGCCTGCACCGGAAGAGCGCCCAGGGACTGAGGTTAGCAGGTCAGAGTCTGATCTTCTCCACAGTAACTGCAGAAGCACATCCAGTCAGCTTGTATTGGTCCCAATACAGACTG
>PVIR01004290.1:0-80478 GCA_004026965.1 Petromus typicus | reverse complement strand
CAAATAATATCTAAATAAATTAGGTCTCTATACCTCAAATCATAAGCAAAAATAATTATAAGTGGAAGGGACATGATGTAAATAAGCAATAACCATAACAGAAAAAAAGCTAAACTCAATAGCACTGCAGTTAAAAAAATTAAGGCCTGGGCCGGGGAGTTAGCTCAGTGGTTCCGGCGCCTGTCTTGCAAGCGCAAGGACCCGGGTTCGATTCCCCGGTAACCACATAACAATACTGGGTGTGGAGACTCACCCCAGCAGCAACCAGTACCACATACCACAGTGCCAGGCGTGGTGGCTCACGCCTGTAATCCCAGCACTCGGGAGGCAGAGGCAGGAGGATTGTGATGTGAGTTTGAGGCCGAGCTCAGGGCCAGCCTGAACCACAAAGCGAGACCCTGTCTCCAAAAACCTAAAAAAAAAAAAAAATTAAGGCCTTCAGGGCCAGGGATTTAGCTCAATGGTTCTGGCACCTGCCTTGCAAGGGCATGGTCCTGTGTTCGATCCCCGGTAACAAAATACAACAACGCTGCGCATGGTGACTTACGCCCACCAGCAATCAGTACCACACACTACAGTGCCAGGTGTGGTGGTTCACGCTTGTAGTCCCAGCACTCAGAAGGCAGAGGCAGGAGGATTGCTGAGTTCAAGGCTGAGTTTAGGATCAGCCTGAACTCCAAAGTGAGACTCTGTCTCAAAAAAACCCCCCAAAAACAAAAACTAAAAACAAACAAATGCAAACTGTGCTTCAAAATGTGCTAGAAAGATAAATCTCAGACTAGGGACAGATATAGGAGACCTATGTAAGTGACAAAAGATTAGCATGTGGAATATAATAAAATTACACAAATCAGTTTTAAAATATCAAGCCAATGGGGACATGCTAGAAAGATCTGCAGAATAACTACAGAAAATGCACATCTAGCCAGCAAATGTGAGGCCCTTGGCCTCGGCACCTCTCTTGTGAAGTCTAAAATGACTCCACCATGCACTGATGGGGTGGACAGAAAATGAAATCCAGCAATATGAAGCCCAGCTGTGGGAAGCAGAAGCTGGTACCACTGTAGGACTGTGTCCCGGCCCCTCACTCTCGAGGGCTTTTGGCAGATGTAGGACACAGAGGATCCCTTGACCAAATTGCCTGGGACACTAGCATCTCAGATTTCAGAGCTTTTCAAATTTTGGAATGTTTGTCTGGACTTTACTAGTTCAGCATCCCTACTGCAAAAATCTGCAATCTGAAATGCCCCCAAATCTGAAAGTTTTGAAGCAATGTGTTGGCTCAGAGCATTTCATGAGTGTGTGTGTGTGTGTGTGTGTGTGTGTGTGTAAGACAAATCCAGACAACAAAACATTGAAACAAAACATTAAGTATAACATGATAGCATGTAAATATTAAAAATAATGTTCTACATTTCATAGAGATGTGTGTATATGTGTGTGTGTTATATGTGTGTGTGTGTGTGTGTGTGTGTGTGTGTGTGTGTGTGTGCATGCACACACACAGAACCTACCAAAAAAGTATATACAAATTTCAGGGGAAAAAAATAATATGCTTTTTCAGCACATGGAGATATGCTTGTATATGGGATCCTATTGGTGCCATATATTGCAGAAAACTGACTACTGTGCTGAGTCTTAGAGAAGAAACTGAAAATGCCTATGCAGGAGTCTCAGTGATCAAGGATACCAGAGCAGCAGTTTGCTGTACTAATAAACATCAGGAAGCTCCTGGCCACCACTCTGAGCACCCCTTGTAATTGTAGAGGCCAAAGTAACTTGCATTAATCTCATCATGTCTCAACAAATTTAGTATGGAAATGTTTATGCCAGTTTTTCTTTTCTTGAAGTGTGTATACATTTTTGGTGGACTCCATATATATTTACAGTATAAAATACTGATGAAGAAAAGCAGCTTAAGAGGAGAAGTTTACCATTGTGGCAAAGGAGAACACAGAACACAGAAAGCAGTGACTCAAGGGCCTTGATGCTGTTTGTCATACTTTAGAGAGCAGAGATGAAGTAAATACATCTGTTCACATTCACTACATCTGCAAAATAGGGCAAATGTTTCTTTTATCACAGTGTTAGTAAAATTTTTCTTAGTACTTTGTGTTTATAATATTTCATAAAAAATGTAATTTTCAAATGAGGAAATGAGGAAGAAAAGTAAATTCAATTCTTCCCACTACTGTGGTTTTGATAGATTTTTCTAAAGCTGATTTTTATCAAATTACACTTTGAAAACTTAAATCCAGCTGCTATTAGAGATGACTTCTAATATAATGGTGTGGATTGTATGTAGGCCAACAACAAAATCTTACCAAGACAGTTACACGAGTGATTAAATTTATGTGTCTACTTTCTTAGGCCCTGATGTTCAGATATTTAGTCAAAACTTATTCTAGATATTTTTGTGAAGATGTTGGTTTGCTTTGAATGATATTAATAATTAAAAGTGAATACTGAGTAACATATCATGTGGATGAGCCTCATTTAATCAGCTGAAGGCCTTAACAGAACAAAGCTTCACCTTCTCTGGGTTGGAAAGAATTCTACCACAGATGGTTTTAGGGTCAAACCACTGTTCTCTGCTTCTCTAGCTGCCCCTTGTATCATTAGCTTTGGGACTTGACACGGCCACCCACGTGAGCCAGTTCTTTTAAAAATCAGCCACAGAAGTGAGGAGTTAGCTCAGTGGCGCCACAGCTGCCTCATAAGCACAAGGTCCTGAGTTCAGTCCCTAGTACCAGGGTAATTCAAGAAGAAGAAATCAGCCACAGACACATCTGGAGGAGGAACAACAGCTCAAGTCCTAAGATGGGGACAGGTGCATGGTTCTGGAAAGGGGTGGGGAAGATGGTTCAGTGGCCGCAGCAAGAGACAGAGGGAGGTCACGAAGCCATTACAGGGCCTGGGGGGCACCTTGGGGTTTATCTCCATTGCAGTTTGGTGGCGCGGACCATGAAGGACAGAAGTGGAAAGATGGAGACCAGTGAAGCGGACAGAGGAGGCTGCAAGAGGAATCAACATCAATGACTCTGTTATTCTTGATACTGTGATGCCCAGAGCTTGTCCTGGGGAAGGGCCTGAGCAAGGCAAGGTGCTCGAGATGCATCCTACAGTGTCCAGTCCTCCAGACCATGAGTGTGGAGCCTTAGATTAGTTAAAATTAGTCACATTTGAAAATAGCAAGAAATCAGACAAATGCCAACTCCACAGTCCCTTCACAAAGCCTCGCACCGCCATGTGGACATCCACCTATCCACGGCTCTGGGTCTGCCCATCCTCAGGGAGGCTTTTCCCATGGGAGGGTGGCAAAGCCTCTAGGGAGAAGGGAAGGACCCTGGATATGGCCCAGAGTTGGTGCCCAGCATTCAGGGATGCAGGAGGCAGCCCTCAGAGGGCCAGCTGGTCAGCTTCACCTCCTCTGTTTCACCACCGAATCAACCACGTGAAAGCCAGCAGCGTGCTTCGTCATACAGAAAATTAACAAAAGTGCAAAGGAGCTCCTTCCTGGGGAAGGATCTGCAAAGGTCTGAAAGCAGTTTGTCCTCATTGAAACTATGCCAACGCTCAGTCCTCAGTGCAGCCTGCCGATGTGATGAAGTCATTTAAAAGGATCAGTAGCCAGGTGTGGTGGCACACATCTATAATCTCAGCACTTTAGGGAGCAGGAGCAGTAGAATGGCAAGTTTGAGCCCAGCCTGGGCAACTCAACAACTTGGCAAGATCCTGTCTCAAAAAACAAGAAAGTGATGGAGATGGAGGTAGCTTGGGTTCTATCCCCAGTACTTCAAGGTCAAAAGAAGACTTGGTGCCTCTCTTTTGAGACTGAGCAAAGTGAGTCTGAGTACTCTCAAGAATGAGTTAGTTCTTGCAAGATTGTGTTATGAAGGAAGGCCGCCCACATGCCTGGCCCTTCTGCACACAACCATCTCCCTCCCTCTTCTCCATCATGAACAGAGTGGTGCTCAGCCCTGACCTAAAGCTGATCGGATGCAGGTCTCTGCTCCCAAACCTCCTAAACTAGATGCGAACAAATCTCTTTATCAATTATTCAACCTCAAGTATTTTGTTGTAGAAACAGAAAATGGGCTATCACAAGGTTATTACATGAGTCCTCTTGTGGAACCAAAAGTCCAATGAAATCTGAGACCTGGAGCTTCTCAGAACACACACTAAGAAAGCTTGAATTCCTGCTGATGAAAGAGTAGAGTGGAGAAACTGTATGTCCACCTGCTCAGGGGGCAGAGTTTAGCGCCTTCATTTCAGGATCTGTTTTCTTTGGGATTTTCTTCAAAGACAAGGCCATATTGCGCTAATCACAGAGCACAGATCCTCAAGGACATGAGCAGCCACACAGCAGTTTGGTTATCAGGATCCCAAGTGGGAAAGGAGGCCAAGTTCTGGGGTGTCCGGGGCCACTGGGCCTCCACTTGTGCTCTCCGTGGTTTGTCGTTGGCCTGCTTCTCTTCTCTCCCTAGCCCACTCCTGGGACATCTCCTAATGACATGCTGGTGACTTCAGTCTATTGTCTCTAGCATGTTCATCCAATCACCAGGTGGTGTTCACTGGACTGTTCCAAACACATCACAAACCATCGCATCACAAATGAGTCCATCTCTTCTCTTCTCCCCTCTCCCAGCTCTCCTTCCTTTCTATCTTCTTTCTCTCCATGGGATAGCTTGGTGTGCTTGCACCAGCCATGAAAAACTCCAGCAAACTTTATTTCTCTTCCCTTACTCCCATCCCCAACTAACACTTAAAGAAAAGGATGAAAGTACAAATTTTTGAGGAGTGAAAATTGAGTTGGCTGAAACAGCATCTTTAGATGTTTATTTTGAAGGATAAATGACAAAGACAGAATGATCATACAATAGTAATGAGCCACAAAATAGGGTTCCTGACGAAGAAACAACTGTATTTCAAACAGGTGAAGTATGACCGCCATCTCTTTATCATGGAAACATATGACTCCTGCTTCTAAAAGTTGAAGACAAGGATTTATGTTGACTTGTGTATTCACTCGTATCATAGTATTTATTTTGCTCACAACTATACTAAAATGTGTATAAACGAAAATAAGTCAATAACAATGAACATTTCAAAGGTTTTCATCCAAACAACTTAACAGCTATACTTCTGAACTTCAGTTTCACCTGGCTTTTTAGCCCAACTATGACAGCCTCTGCTGTTTCTAATACAACTGCCAATTCAAGTACCATAGTTTTTAATAATACAAACAAACACTTTCAATTTTTTATTCTCTGATGTGAAAATAACCCTCCCACTTTTGTAATCAGAAACAGCAGAGTGTTCTGCTCAATGACACAGAAACTACAAAGCGGTTGATTTCCCCAGTGTTTATTTTAGGAGAAAAAGTGGTCAGGTAGCAGAGCTAGCACAGGGAATGCCCCTGTCATTGCCCTGGCTCTTTCTGCCTATCTTTGACAAGAACATCTTCAAAACAGGACAGAAAGGAAGGAGGCTGTGACGCTGACCTGGCGTGGGGAGGCTCCTCTGGAAACAGACAGTTACCAACGTCAGGTCACTGAAAATTACATATTTTTCAAGGGACTCCAGACAGTTCCCTTATAACCTTATGGCTCCAAAAACAGCTCTTTAGGAGAAAGGCCATTTGAAATAATTTTGTTCCTTCCCACAGAGTTTGCTATACTATGTATTTGGGAACTTATTTCTTGTGATCTAGTTACACAAGCCATAATAATACTTGAGAAATGCTTTAAAAACAATTCAGACCAAGGCACCCCCAAGAGAAGAGTGCTGGGAAGGAGGTTTAACATTTTAAAAAATTAAAGCACTTCTTAGTTTTTTTTAGACAGTCGGTCCAGTGGAACCACAGAGCTTTCTGCATGTATGTGGTGCTAGGTGGTAAACCCAGAGCTTGTGTACATTAAGTAAGGGCTCTGAACTATACTTTGTCACAGCTGCAGACCTTATAGAAGCCAAGAAAGAGCTTTGTGAAGGCGTCAACTTTTCTTGAAATCTAAGAAATGGAGAGTGATGAAGTAAGAGCTGCATAGACAGAAGGGCTTCCATTAACTGAGTCTCTTGGGTTAAATACAGAAATGATTTATTAGCAGTTATCTGTTCAAAATTCCATAAATCCAGCCTTCACTACATACCAGAAACAAGGGATGAAAGATAGGCAGGTTTTAAATTAAAGATCACAAAGCTCAACTCCTTCAATTAAGACATGAGGAGAATGAGGCTCAAATAATTTGATATGCGACAGAGAAAGAAAACAGTTTGCTCACAGTCATGCAGCTGTTGAGTGCAGGGCTAGGTGGAAGCCTGACCTCTTCCTGCCAACTCCCTGCCCCACCATATCCACCACCTGCAGCTGCTCGCGGGCAGCAGGAAGGCTGCTGCATGCTGGCGTCACAGTCAAGCACCCTGTGAGTTAGCAGGAAACCCTGTGTTTCCACCCACTGTGAGACTGGATTTGCAGGGATGAATTAGCCCACGGCACATACAGCCACCACGAACTCCGACTTCTTGTTCTCTAAACAGGAGCAAGAAGGCAGCTCCCTGAAAACCTCTGAAAAACTGCTCTGTGAACATAATTTGAAAGACTCTTTTGGGGCAGCACCAATGAAAGGAAGCTTTTTTCTCCCTGGCTTCCTGGTGGATCAGCATGCTTTCGGCAACCCTCTGCGGAGGCCTCCGCACTCACCATGGAACCAGGGAGCGATGGTGTCAGAGGTCTTCTCATAGCCAGCTCGGAAGGGAAGCTGCTCTTCCTTGAACCACTGGACAATGTCCTCCTGGGCAGAGCTGGACACCGTCCTCGTCACTCCCTGATTTCTGTTTTGTGTAAAAGAGGTCCCCGGTCAGATTAACTATATGTGTACACACACCCATTATGTACTATCAGCCCTCTACATACTGTGTTCTCTTTTTTTAAATTCAATAGACCATTGAAAATATCCAAAGGAAAAGAAATGTCTTTGTAATGAACGTGTTCAGGCCTGTTCCCTTGTCGTTCATTCCCTAAACACCTATCACCTACTTAGGCAGCATTTACAATGTCTTAGGCATTGTATGTCATGGGGAAGTGATTTAAAGTACACAGGAGGATGTATACAAGTTCTACGCTGTTCCACTGCATGTCAGGAATTTGACATTCTTGAGAGTGTGGTACATTGGGGGACCCTGGAACTAATTCACTGCAGATATTAAAGGACAGCTCTGTGTGAGACAGAGGAAGAGAGAAGGCAGACAGACAGGTAAGACACAGACAGAGAATAACAGAGGGAATGACAGTGTTATATATATTCCAACTTCTAATTATACAGGCTGAGCTAATGTGACGTCAGTCTTACAAACCCCATAATACAACTCCTGAAGGCACACAGAGGGAAGAAAGCTAATCTGTCACTTGACTTACAGTCCAAAATGGTTAGTCCTTGGTAGGGGCCACTGTGTGTTAACACTCAAGATTGAAATTCATTTTTAATACAAATGAGAAGGTCCATTAACTCCCAATTAAAATGTGAGGACAGAATCATTAAGAAGTTGACACAGACACCCTAAAGTATTTCCCTACAGAGCACACACTTGCAAACAAAACGTTTCACAAGTGATGAGATAAATTTCTTCCCTAACATTTCTTTGATTCTTTGATTCTTGAACATTTCTTTGTTCTTTGATTTTTCTCGTCTTTTTCTGTTTCTACCAACCTCCCCAAATTGCATTTGCTCCCACACTTTGAAGAGATTTAGGTCTGAGAAAAGACAGTTTCAGGAATTTAAAGATGAGGAAGAAGACTGGCTGAGTATTAGAAAAAATAACTAAGCAACATAATTGAGTCAGTGCAGTAGCAGAACTCAAGATCTAGAATATGAGTAGATTTCTACTACACAAAGCAAAGTTACCATAGAGTGAACATATCCAAGTCCTATACAACCAGCCACTGGGCAGAATTCAATTTAAAAACAACAATGGCAAAATGTTTGGCTGAGCAATTGGGATCTCCTGTAAGGTAAGTCTACCTGAGGCTCCTCATGCTCTTGTAGTAATACACACTATCATCTGTCACATGTGACATGTACGTCACATAGACACACAGACACAGACATATTATCTTACGATTTCCAGAGCATTTTGGAGAAAATAAACTATCCTATTTGTCTTCCCCAAGAAGTAAACACTGCATACACATGCAATAATTATATGATAAATTTTCTTAAGATAGCTTCCAAATGAGAGTCTTTTTCTCCTGAAAGTCCTTGAAGATGAGCAAAACACTAAAGTCCTTGGACAGGCAGCCTCTGCCCACCCTGGGCTGGGTCCTTGCTGATCTGGGCCACCCTGGCCTGTGCAGTTCCAACCCAGGCCTTTCGGGCCTGACACTCTGGCAGCACTGCATGCAGGGTGTGAAGTTAGAGAAGATTTTGTTATAGACCATGTCAGTGCTGTCAATCAAATTCACTTTGCTTTAAAAACACAGCAGGACAGGGACATCTGGCAAGCTGCAATCTCATGTAAGTCCTGGGAGACTCCACAGAAGAGTGGGAAGCTGTACAGACAGCGTGGACCGGGCCTGTGGCCAGTCACCCAGACAAGCCCAAGGGGAATGAGGGGTCCATGTGCATCTGTGACCTGGCACTGAGGGGACAGCCTCTTCCTATCTTTCTCTTTCTAGTGTTCACAAGGAAAAAACTCATTCCTAGACTTTCACTTGATATAACATGGTCATTTAGAATTGGTGCCAACATCTCAAAGTGGAACCTTTGGATAGACTGAGTAGAAAAAAAATCACAGTAGTGGAAAAGGTCCATCTTTGTCTCCTCTGAGGTTATAATCCCTGTTTAAAAAAGAAAAGAGCTTAAAAATAACTACCAGCTCCAAACAGAGAGAAATTTTTGCTAGTTTTTCATTTCACCATGCACCTGATAAAAAAATATTTTTTGTTTTTATTTCACAAAGCAAGGCTATAGGAATTCTGGCTCAGTCAAACACTGATTTGAAATATTTCATTTCCATATATTAGGGTTGAGAGTGTAGTTCAGTGGTAGAATACCTGCCTAGCATATGTAAGGCTCCAGGTTTAATTTCCAGCATTCCTATATAAGTAGCAATTAAATTATATAAAACTACTGTGTTAGTAGCTAGGAAAAAGGAATTTTATAGTCAGCATGCATGAAGGGCAGGTGGTTTTGGCCATACGATTGTTGTACCTTTCTTCAAAGTTTTACCCCAACAATTGTTTTCCTAAGTCCCCTACAGTCTAGGAGGTGAAGTACCGTGGTCAGTGAAAGGAATTTCCAGATTCTCTAGGTCTGAACCTGGTTGTGTATCGAGCATGAGCACAGCTATTCAACTCTGACCTTTCAGCAGTGAAAGGTGGCCCTGGTGATGTCCAAGTCAGGAACCTCGTAGGGTCCTGTTTGTTCTTTCCTATGAAGCCCAGCAGCAATGTTTAAGAAACTCATTGTCTACTTTGTCCTTCACTGGCTCACCTGCTGCCACTGGAGGGCACAGGGCACAGGAAGTCAGCTAACTGGGTGTTTGTGTTCACCACAGTATGGGTGATATGGTGTGATTGCTATCGGTGTTATTGTAACTGCGGCTACTTCACAGGGAAGAGTGGGGTGAAGGCCCCCCCAAGACTCCCAGAGGAGGTCAGCTGAGGAGATAAAGGCATGAGCGCCTGGTTGGTCCAGCTGTCTCAGGGCACATTGGTCTTTATCAGCACATGTCAAGCTTGGCACGAAGCCATCGTGTGACTTCTTACCCCAGAGGCTTCAGAGGACAGGCTGCTGGGCTTAGGAACTGGGGCTTGGGTGGAAGGGGAGGTCTTCTGGGCTTCTGGGGAGCACTCTGCAGCCCCTCCCCACTTCTTCCTCTCTGGGACAGCCGCTTGTAGTCTTCCCGGGCTTGCTTAGCCAAGGAGCGTCTCTTCTCATCGGCTGCTTTGGATTTTCGCACTAGAAGAAAAAGAGGGTTTGAGAAAGGCCCTTGCAAAGAGGCCCAGGGACGCACAAGGGGCACAGCGCAGGCTCTGAGGAAATCAGCCTGTTTCTATCAATGCACAATTGTTCTCAGTGCCTGCTATACAGGCCGTAGGGCTCACCCAAAGGAACTGCAGAATCCCTCCCTTCATGTGGGAACTGGGGGATTCTGAGAGGCATTTAAAGGAAAAGCAAGAATTCCCTGCAGTTGGCAGACTATGTGGTGAGCTCCAGCCTGCACAGGGATGCAGGTGGGCAGGGGCAGGTAGTAAGAAGAGGCCAGGATTCAGGCACTCATGCACAGGGCCACTCAGTGACACGTGGCTGGGGTCAGGGCAGAGAGCAGCGAGGCCTGTTGTGAGCTGGGACAAATGTGAGCTGACCTCATGAGAAAACATAAAAGGATGCATGACCTTACATGTGTTCTAGATCACCGCAGAACCTGCTGGTACCCACGAAGTGCGCCCCAAGGCAGGCTTTTCGCATTGCTTTGTAACACACAGGAGTATTAGGGTTGTCTTAGCCACATAGTGTTAAAGACTAACTTAGAATAGAAAACAGTTTTTATTAAATGTATTTATACTTCAGACATCCTTGGTCAAATTTCCTACTTCAAAGAGGTAGCAAAAATATGACATTCTACTGGAATTTTGGTGGATAGTACAAGGTAGCAACTGATTGGATCTTGCAAATATTCTTGTTTCACATACAATATTTTAATGGTATTTGTTGTAATGAGACTGGAAACTAACAATATTTTCAATACCCTATAAATACTACCACTCCTGTTCTCTTGATTGACCTGCCTCAAGGGAAGTTTAGGCTTCTCTGTTCATGGTGCCATAATCCTTCCCTAAACTGGAGTTCTAGCACCCAAAGGTGTCCTGCACTCGGCTTTCATTGGCAGTGGCTTATTCACCTCTGAGAGGTATCTCTGGCAATGCCCGCTCAGGAAGGGCTCACTGGGTCGGAGGCACTAGCACAGCACATACATCCAGCTTACTACCCAGGCGTCATTCATATCCAAGTTATATGGACCTAAACATCACAGTATACCCCATAAGAACGATGGGTATGCATGGATTAATAATAAAATAAGACTTTTAAAGAATGTATTGTTATTGTTGAAAATTTAGGAGGAAAACTCAAACCAGAATAATAAGTACAAATTCAAAATATATTTTTAGTTTTTATAGTTCATGCTTGCAGTATATAATGATCACATTCTTCACAGGCACTGACACATGTACATATCACATCTTGATTCTTCTGTCATTCCTTTCTTTTCTCCCTTCCTCTACCTTTTTTTTTTTTTTTTTTGAGACAGGGTCTTGCTTTGTAGTTCACACTGGTCCTGAGCTCACTATGTAGCCCAGGCCAGCCTTGAACTCACAACAATCCTCCTGCCTCTGCCTCCCAAGTGCTGGGATTATAGGCGTGAGTCATCACACCCCGCACTGTGGTGTGTGGTACTGATTGCTGCTGGGGTGAGTCTCCACGCCCAGTACTGTATGTGGTTAATGGGGGATCAAACCCAGGCCCTTGTGCTTGCAAGACAGACGCCAGAACCGAGCTAAATCCCTGGCCCCTTCCTCCATCTCTTGACCCCATTCTCATCTGAGATAAATCTATCTCCCTACCTCCTATTACCCATTTCTTGTGTTGCACTTTATTTGTGTACTTATACATGTATAAGAGAAACTATGGGACAGTTAAACTCGGGTGCTCGATTTACGTCACTTAAATTAGTCTCAAGCTGAACCTATTGTCCTACACATGACTCAAATCTATCTTCTTTGTGGCAGAGTGATATCTAGGATACCACATTTTCTTTATCCATTCATTTGTTGAGGGACATAGTGGTTGTTTCCCAGATTTAGCTCTTATGAATTGTGCTGCCATATATGTGGAAATACATGGATCACTAAAATGAGATGATTTTTTACCTCTTTCAGGAAGATACCCAGATGGGAACTAGCTTGGTCAAAATGAATCTCTATTTTTACTTTGTCTTAGGAACTTCCCTTCTGATTTCCACAGTGGTTGTACCAGTTTACTCTCCCACCAACAGCGAAGAAGGATTCTTTTTACCACACAACCTTGCTAGCATATGTTATTGGTTGATTTCTTGATAACCACGTTTTCTGAAGTGAGATGGAATCTCAGCATCATCTTAATTTTAATTTCTCAAATAACCAGCGAAGTTGAACGTGCTTTCATGTAAATTAGTGGCTATTAAATCAATAATCTTAAATCCCACTTTTCTAACAAAACTAACATTAACATGTTAATAATGTTTCGGTTCTTTCGCTTCACAATGTAGGCTTTCACAAACAGTGATTCCATTAGCCATTTTTCAGGGTTGTACTTCTCCAAGCTAAAGACGTAAAAATATATTCCAAAATCCTTAAAAACTCTTCTGAAGCAGGCTTTTCATAGCAAGACACCATTCCATCACCTAGGTGTGTCATCCTTCCAGTGGTACAAACATGAAATAAGAACCATTTTCTGTTAATCAAAAGGTGCTTGTAAACATTTGCGGGATCACCTGGTGAGACCATACGAGTGCACATTGGTTAAGACGTTACTAGATGACTCACTTTTGGGGCTTCCTACCTGATCCTTTTATTACATAAAAGATTCATCTGAGAGGTTCAAAGATACGACCAAACCCTCTGGTA
The DNA here is from genome assembly GCA_004026965.1 of Petromus typicus. NCBI lineage: Eukaryota > Metazoa > Chordata > Mammalia > Rodentia > Petromuridae > Petromus > Petromus typicus. The sequence goes on along the minus strand of PVIR01004290.1, from coordinate 67,817 downwards.
CTCACAAGATGCCTGCCACTCTGAGTCTTCTTTCCAGTTCTTATAAATCTGTTTCGTTTTCTCTTCATCTATTTGTTTTATTTCTTCGTCTTGTTTTATCTTCACAGAGTCTTTCTGCTGTTAAAAAACAAACAAACAGTGACCAGTGAGCAAATCCATAGCACCTGAGAGGAGAAGACCACTGGACAAAGCGGACTTCCAGTAAACTCTGGGCATGAGGAGAAGCTGGCATCAGAACTCCAGAAACTGGCACTGCTGCCACCCACCTATGTCCCCACAGGAACCTCCCTGACTCACAGACTGTTTCTTCATAAATAAAAATGAAGAAGACTACCTGGCAGAGAGAGAGTGAGGGCTGAATTTTGGTGCCAAGCACAGCACATAACATCGTAAGACCTTAACAAACAGCCCTTTTTCTCAGCCAGGTCTCCACACACTCTGGAATCATGTGTCCCAAAATGCCACATTACACACCATTTCATATGGTTCAACAAATATTTTTGCTCAAAATCAACCAGAAAAGTATTTTCAAAAATGCCATTTGAAAAGGAAATATAGACCAATGCATGAGTGTCCTTTTGAAAAGGAAAAATTTAATTGTAGTAAAATACACATGAGAAAATCTCCTGCCTTGCCTGTATCTAAGAACATTATTCTGTGGCATGAGGTGCAATCAAAGGAATTCACTTCATCCTGATGTGAAATGAACGAACCAAATCACTAGGCCTAAAAAGTATTGCTCATTTTTCTAATTTGTCTAATTTGGATACAGCTTCTGAGTATTCATAACAAAACTGAGTTGACACGTTGGTGAACCAATAAAAGCCTTGGTTAGCTGGGTGATAAAGCAGGTTGAGCAGGCCAGCAAGGCCTGACCTCAGGTCCTTCTTCACAGGGATAGGATTTATTTTTCTCTGTTTTCATACAGAAAGATAAACGTGAAATTATTTCAGCACAGCTAGAATTTAAACCTTGATGTTGTAAAATTTGTTTTTGGTCATTATGGTAAGTCATATACCATAGTGAATGCAGTAATTCATAAATTTGTGCTTCAGATGTAACTAAACTTTTGTGCATCTACTATTTTTTCTTATGGTGTCTTCTTGCCTAGAGGGAAGCACCTTTGTTTGCCGAATCAGTGCACGATGAAAGCCAGAGAACAGCTTTTGGTGTCTGAGGCGACTCTCACCACGCACCATCCCTCACGGAAACTGCTGAGAATCTGAGATGCACCAAAGTGCTGCTGGCCTTTTCCAAGCTTGTGCAAGAAGAACTGCACAGTGAAGCTCTGTGGATCACCCTCATGGATTTGCGGACCTTTTCAAGGGTCTAGGAAGCAAAGTTTTAACCCCAAACTAGGGTCATCATGAGTATCATGGCTCAGGGTGAGCGAGAGGTTTAAAGAAAGAGAATGACAGAGGAGCTGAGTGCACACAGTGGATGGTGGCTCAGCTGTCCAGTGCTGTATAGAGTAAATCTGCTCCTGCTTCGAATCTGCAGCACAGTTACAGGGCACAGTTGGGAAGGAGATAAAATGAATGCGGGTTGCAGAGTGACACAGCTGTCTGGCGCTGCCCCCTTCCGTTATCCAATCTCTACAGCAGGAAGCTCCACTTCATCACCTTGGTTCTGAGGAGCTTGGGAGTGAGTGACCTGCTGCTTGATTCTCTCCAGTCACCAGAGCTCCCCAACAACCATTGGTCCAGTTCACCCCAGCCTCAGGAGGCTGCTGTGCCTTTGTTCAAGAGCAGCCTTTGCCCCAACACCGATCCACTCCCGCCCTGGGTTCCTCCTTCGAATACAGCCTCTGGGACCCCCTCTAGGACACCCTTCCTGCCTTCCAGCCTCCCTCAGCCCCTGTATCCTGCTAAGGTTTCACCAACCGCACTAAGCACAGATTTCATACTTGTCTCCCCCACCACAGAAAACCAGCTTCTTGGGGATAGAACCTTGACCAAGCTCTGCAGAAAATGTGTCTCCCATCTTCCACATCAGCACCTGGCACAAACAGGAACTTAATAGCGAATAAGGACATAGGTTAGTTTTCTCTACTGTCTTCATTTACGGTGATAAAATGTAACCTTGACAGTGCTGTTCAAAATTCCCCTTTGACCTTTTATTGCTATTGCTTTAAAAAAGATCCATAGAGCTGTCAGTGCCTAGGAGGGACTACTGGTTCCAGGACTCTTTCAGATATCAAAATCTCTATATACTCAGGTCCTTTATATAAATGTACATCCTCGCACGTACTCTAAATCATCTTTATAATGCCTCATATAATGTAGATGCTATAAATATGTCATTAAGTTGCCATGCAAGGCTTAAACTTGTATCCTCCTGCCTCAGCTTCCTAAAGTGCTAGGATTACAGTACTAGACCACTAAACCCATCTTATTATACTGTGTTGTTTTTAGGGAATAATGACCAAAAACATCCATAGATGTTCATCAGTACAGATGCAATATTGTTTTCAGACATTTTTGCTCTGTGGTTGGTTGAATCCCCAAATATGGAGCTGTGGGGTAGAGGGCTGTTATGTACACAGGGACCAGAACTCCAAAATCTCATCATGGTTTCTTGACTTCTCAAAACTTTGGTCCAGCCGAGTCCCTGTGGAGGAATCAGGGACTCTCTCGTGGAGTCCACGGACTGCGTGGGCCCCTCCGCAGGCCATTACAGCCCTAGGGCGTTTATAACCTTCTTGTCCTGCTGTTTCAGACTTGCTTTGGGTCAAATCCAACAATGGCCAGTCTGTGTCTCATGGCTCTGAGCGTCGTATGATGTGATCACAACAGAACCCCCTGGGGGAGGGGTTGTCGCCACGGAGACCACCCCACCAGGATGGACTGGACGGTTCTGCCGAGCTCTGCTCTGCGGACACAGACGGCACAGACACTGCTCCTTCAAAGGTCAGACACACGGGAACAACAGCCACATGAGCTGTTCCATGAGGAAGGCATGCAGCAGCTCCATCCGGCATCTCCTCTCCGTAACATCCAGAAGCCCCACATCAAGATAAATAGGCGACGATGAATAGCTGCGATGCAGCTTTTAAGACAGATTTCACATTCTCCAGCTTCATTTCATATCTGCCTGAGGCTAATTAACTCATTTGCCTCATTAGTGGAAGCGACTGTGCATTTAGCCCCCTGAAGACAGAGTGTGGGTCTTTTACCTGGTGAAATCCACATGCCTCCACACGCGTCACAGAATCTGCCAACATTTGTTGAACATTTCTTGAAGGGCTGGAGGGCGACTAAAAATTAAATGAAACACACCTTTATAGTATTTAGAGCTGTGATGCGATTTCAGAAACTCAGCTGTCAAAGCTGCTAGCTAACACTCACTGTCTTCGTCCGGTCCTCACAGCTATAGCCACCACATTCCAGTCCCTAGCTGCACCTGAACTCCTGAGCCAGACCGGAGCTGAGCAGGCAGGTGAAGCCCCACAAGCTCACTTAGCCAGGCATGGGCCGAAAGGCCTGACGCCCCACCAGTGCATCCTACTCCTCTCGGGCCCTGTGGCCCTGTGGTGTCTTCTAAAACACTGACATTACTCCCTGGCTTAGATTCCCTCCTCACTTGATTTGCTGACCCCTGTGTTTTCTCAGACAAGAGCCTCACCTCAGTCTGCAGCACTTAGCTACATAACCCCAGGCCTCCCTCCAGCACTGAGATACTCTTTGAACACTCACCTAGTGCCTGGGAGCGCTCCCCACTCTCCCTGACCTTGTTACCCAGTTCCTAGGTTTATATCACTCTGCATGGATTTCCCAGGAGGGAACTTCCAGGATCCATTTCCTGGATTCCCTCATGTCATTCCTCCCTGGCAGGCACTGACTTCTCTGGCACTGTGACCAGGCTGGCAGGATCTGAAGATGAGCTCAGTTACACATGCTCTCATCGTCCTGTCCCTCACCTGAGCGCAGAGCCTGACTGAGTTCCAGCACAGGCAGCCACATGCCCTGAACCGGCCCCAACTTCCCCACATGCTACCGTGATTTATATGTTTCATGCCTAAGGACTCTTCCTCGAAGTTTGGAACAGATCAGAAAGTGCTAGTAAATTACCGGCAAAGGATCAGTACAAATATTGGATGAGGACTCCAGAGGGTGTCCTTCACACACCCCTGGGCCCTTTTCCCCTCCTGGAGCTCAATGATGACAGTGCCATGCTCCCAATAAGGAACTCGGGCCCCCAAAACCTGAGGCATGAGTGAGTGTGTGGAGCTGGGACACCCCGCCTGCCCTGCTGCAAGAGACAAAGTCAGTTAAGTTGTGTCTTGTCCATCACACAAACGGGTCTGTTTCGGAAGTACGGCTGATGAAAGTGGCCATGATACAGGCTAGTAGCATATTTTGAGTGCTGCCTTTTACTCATCACAGGTGGTTTGATTCGTGCTGCTTTAATGAATGGTTACTATCCCTAGAGACCAACCATAGCCACGTGCTATATTAATGACTCATTAGGTTACTGTTAGTTCCGGAAAGGTCTCAGAGGGTGAGCCACACAGTGCCCACTTTTCAGATGAAGAACATGGGGAGTACCATCTGAGGAGTCATGCAGGCTACTCAGCACCGCCCAGCTGCCTTGTGCCAGAGTTTATGCTTTTGCCCTATGTTGACATGAGAGGTGGATCGACAGCTGTCATATTATGCCTGGTACTTCACAAGGCAGTAAGTCTGTAGGTTCTCCAATCACTATTTTCCTCTTCCTCTCTTCACTTTTCCTCATTATGATATTGTGAAAGGCCACTGGGCTGCTTTTTGCCTGACACAGCACAGCTCCATAAGCAGCCCTTTCATTTATGAACAAGTTGGAAGCATTCTAACAGGTTTCACCCAAGTCCATTCAAAGTCCAAGAAAAGGGAAAATCTTTGAAGGCATTTCAGGAATAAGGAATGTGAGCTGTGAGAAGAGGCCTGCTATTCCCTCCTCACTGATGGTTACAAACCTGGGGATGGTTACAAACACCGTCAGCCTCTCACCTATTCAAAACATCATCCCTTGACACGTCCTCACACTCTGTGAATTAGAGTTCAAACATGCTAGCTGCACTCAGAATCTGAAGAACCTGGACCTGTTGCTGTAGTTTGGTCGCAAATGTCTCTCAAAGCCCCATGTCACTATCAGGACATAGAGTCAGGTGCACTGACAGGTCTTTAGCCTGTGAGGAGCTTGTTGAAGAGGGCAGTCAGAGCCCAGCCCCAACTCAGTGACCTCTTTCATCTCCCGGCCACGAGGTGAGCGGCCCTGCACTGCCACAGGGAACCACGGTGAGTACTGCTTCACTACAGGCCTGAAACAATGGGGCCAGTCACTGGAGGACTGAAACCTCCAGTCTGAACCCAAAGCCTGTTCTGTATATAAATCGACTGCCTCAGGGTCTGTAGTGAGGGAAGGTGGACTAACACACCTATCTACAAGCACAGTCTCAACCAAGATTCTGTCGGCAACATCTTCACTGCGCTCAGCCTTTGAGCTTAAACAAACTCTTAGTTGTTTTCTGAATTAGTATCTGATAGGGGTCTTCTAAGCCATACATTCAAGACTTTCCTATTTTATCAAATGTTCCCCCTTCCTTGTTTCTTACCACGTAATGTCAATTTCATGGGTGCAACATTTTAGATGCATCATACCAGTTACTCTATCTCTGAGAACTATTCCTGCAATTGAATGACTCACCTCATGCACATATGTATTTTGTCTTACTACTTTAAAAACTTACCTTAAATTTTTTATCATCATGTGCCTTTTCTTATTTAGCCCATTCAGTGGGCTCACTGCTTTGGCATTTGTCATATATCCCAAGGTTTTTAATATTCTTACAGCAACCCCAAACTAAGCAAGGACATGCGCACCAGACAGTATAATGGAAGGACCTGATGCCAGGAACTAGTGATCATTGTGACCATCAGCACCAAGTACCTGTGCAGGGAAGGGATGCCAGGCCTTCTCTGTAGGATTTAAGTTCTGTTCTCAGTGCATCAAAGTTCACACCCTGATTCATCAATAGAAGAGTTTTAGCATAAAATTGGTTAGTGACCACCCCAGAGACACATGCTTCTTCTGTTCAAACTCTCCTGTATGCCAGAGCATTCATTCCATAAAACAGAAAATACTCCCACATATTAAAGATGACAATTACAAAAATCTGCTTCTCAAAGTGAATCAATATTTATCATTATTCTAAAATAGTAAAATAATGTGAAGAACTTAAGACTTGACACAGCAGGTTCATTCAGATAAACTTACACGTTCTATAAATCGTCAAGTATGATGTAACAGATTAAAGATAATGTGGCCTAAAAGAAATTCTCCTTAATAAAACACAGCAGGGTTAACAGACACAAAATTTATGAATTATATTGCGAATACCAGAGGGAAGTCACCGCAGAAAGACCACTGCCACTCTACACATTTCCAAAGGCACGACCGAGGGGCTTTTCAGCGAAGGCACCATGTCATTTTGGACACATCTATGTGCTGCTCCTTCCCAGAGATTGAACCCACAGTAATTTCTAGACAGAAAGCAAGCTATCTGTATAATTTCAACTCACAAAGCACTTTCAGGTCTACTGCTTGATCTTCCTATTAGAGTCAGAGTAGGGAGGGATCATTTTTCCAAAGAGGTAAGAGGGACTCAAGCCCAAGTCACCTCTGTGTATAAGTGTGTTCCTTACACAGAGTCTCCCAGAGCCTTGTTTTTTTTTTTTTTACCCACATCAGCCTCTACCACTATCATCCATTTTGGAAGCTGCTGAGGCTCTAGGGGCAGAGTAAAGGGAATTATACCTACTTCATATTTGCTCTCTGTAAGAATAAATACCACTGGGCCAGGGACTTAGCTCAGTGGTTCCGGCGCCTGTCTTGCAAGCGCAAAGACCCAGGTTCGATCCCCCAGTAACCACATACCATACTGGCCATGGAGAGTCATGCCCAGCAGCAACCAGTACCACATACTACAATGCCAGGCATGGTGGCTCATGCCTGTAATCCCAGCACTCAAGAGGCAGAGGCAAGAGAATTGCTGTGATGTGAGTTTGAGGCTGAGCTCAGGGCCAGCCTGAACTACAAAGCGAGACCCCTGTCTCAAAAATAAATAAATAAATAAATAAAGAATAAACACCACTATCAGAATGTATGCAAAATCTTCCCCAAATAAAGAGAAAAGCCAAATGCTAATAACACTGGAAGGAGTGGACTCTTCAGGCTCCGAATCAAAATGGAGATCCTGAACAGATCCAGGGTGTGTCCCACCCAGACAGGCCATAGTACAGTAGTTCTTAAATCCAGTTAAACTCAGAAATGCAGCATCTCAACTCTACATGAGCAAATGGGTTACAAACAGATGTAGCTGACATCAGTATCATATGGCTATAAATTATTTCTCCAGAGAATGGGCATCATATGAAAAGGATTAGACTAATTATACTTGCTTTTAAAACTGGTTTGGAAAACCATTCATTCTGGCTTTTAACTTAATATTCATTCTGTTTAAAATTAGAGGCACACAGTCAGACAAATGCCAAATGCCTTTACTTCAAACTAAACCAGAAAGTTCCAATAAGCAGAAGTCTTTAAGCATTCAATTGTTGTGCAAAAGATGAAAATGGTGAGTTAGAAGGAAAAGTCAAGGGTTTGTTGTTGAGAAGATACCACTAAGTGTTTAATCATCCCATCTCTGACCCTCTGAGATCTGCAGTAATGAGATGCTGGTGGAAACAGTAACTTTCGTGACAGCAAATATCAAGTCCGCTAGGCTCACCATGCACTGGATCTCAGCATACAGAGCAGGGTGGTGCACACAGTAGGGCTACATAAATGCTGAGTGAAGGAATGAACATGTTCTCTATTATTAAAAGATACACAATCTGATATAGCAGATTATATTTGAGTATTCCAAACATCAGTGCTCTACAGCTCACTCATTTCACTAACCAGGTCCCTAAAATAATCAGACAGATCATCTTGCAAATCCTTCTGAACAGAAAGAGAATTTCCCCATGAAGACTAAAACACTAACAAACTTTTGAGCAGACCAAGGCTCAGCTTCTATAACAAGAGTGGGACAATAACAGAACTGTGCTTTGATAAAGTTACAGTTAGTTATGGGAGGAAAGAGATTTTCCTATAGCCAAATGAGACAATAAACTACAATTTTATTACCGAAAATACAGTGCCTGATCTCTTTGGAATGATTATACTGAAACACAAATCAGGAGAGTAGAGACCTGAGGAATCTCTCTACTTGTAAATATTATCTTCATGAAGATCCACAACAGGGTCCACTGAATACGCTGACTTAAAAGTACAAGAAACTAAGGTGGAAGGAGATGGCACACGCCTGCTATTCCTACACTCTGAGAACCTGAAGCAAGAGGATGCCAAGTTCAAGTCCTCTCTTGGTAGCTTAGTGATCTAGTGAGACAATGTCTCAAGATTTTTAAAATGAGGGGAGAGGAAATGAGGAGGCAGCTCAGTGCAAATCTCCAACACCATACGCACACACATGCACACACACACCCCTATGATATGATGTGACTCAAAGATTTTACTACTATAGTGTCATTACATCTGGGTTCCTTTTCAACAGTTAGAGTATTGAACTGTTGCACTAGACGAACGTAAGTTCACTTCTACTTCATTTCCCTCCAGCCCCATAAATGAATGTGTAGGAAATAGACCTGGATGCAGGAAAAGTGCTTACGAAGAGGAGGACAGCACTGTCAGGAAAAGCACTTCAGAGATGAGAGTCTTCAAGATCACACAACATTCTCACCCAGGAAAAGAAGACAGTGGAAGGAAATGAATGTATTACTAAATGAAAAGTGTAAGTACAAAGTAATAAAGGACTGTTGAAAGAATACTGTCTTAAAATCCTGACTCAAATTATAACAGAAAATCATTTTCATATCACACATAATATGCTATGAAATATCATTTTGCTCTATAGTTTCATTTGATTCTCACCATTAACCTCATGAAAGGTACCTACTATACCCTCCATTTATAGAGCAGTTGTAAGGAGTCAAGTGATTGGTCTCTAAGTGCTGGAGTTGACTTTCAGTTTCCTGACTCGATGGCTTCTCTTCCTTCCTAGCACAAGATTTTGACAATAAATTGCACCAATATCACTTGCAGTGCAGTCAGAGGTTAGAAAGATGGTAACAGAAGAAACATGAGTCACCAGCTTTGTAATGCACAGCTCTCCAGATTACAAATCTGTTTTTTCTAATCGACTCTATGTTCAGCTTTCTATTTAAGATGCTATTTTCATCTTTTGTTTAAAATTATCCCAACCACTTGAATGAGTTCAGTGCTAGCTAGCATTTATGCCTCTTATATAAAACTTCATTCTACAAACTACTATGACACGCTTAGCACTCTGGTGAATTGTGTAAGACTCTTGTGGGTCCACTTTCAAGTCAATATGATAAGAGTATTTTTCCCCTGTCTGTATCTACCTGATTTCACCAGCTCCTTATCTCTGACAAAAATAACATTAAAATGCTTCTTACCTATATACTGAAATGGATACACATCATAAAAAACCATGACCAGGGATAAGATTGTTCCTGCTCTTTCTTCCTATCGGTTCAATTCTCAGCATTCTAACTTGCATTTCAGAACTGGATTTTCCCATCGTCCCCTGGGCCTCATCATACGCACACACTCGCCTCCCCTGGCCACGTGGTCACCTGTGACTGGACCCAGGCGACTCCATGACCACCCCACCAGCTCCTGGCTCTGAGTGTGCACTGTGAAGTGTGGTCCAGGCCTCTGGACCCTGCATTCTCACCAAGCTTCAGTGCTCACTGTGCCCTGATCACCTTGAATCATTTCTTTCTTCCTTTTCTTTTTCACTCTTCAGAGAAAGCACAAGCCACATGCAACTCCAAACTCTTCTTGCTTCGCAATAGTGCTTTGAGATAAACAACCCCAAATCAACTCAGCATATTCATTTTTCTTCTTCCACAGAAATCATCTGATCTTAGAAACTCACTTCTGAATCACTCCTTTATAAAACAACAAATGACTGAAAACCAATGTCCAGAAATTGCTGTTCCTTGGCTGGGAGGAGAGGTGTAGAGGAAGCCAAACCTAAGTGGAATTCTTTGTTATGTCTTGAAGTTATTCCACAGGTGGGTCCTTAACTACTCCCTACTTATAGAAACATACTGTCTGAGTTACAGTAACACCCAGAAGTGTAATTAAAGCTCACCACAGCTGCAGTGCCAGTTTACAATCGCAATGTACAGTCTAGTGGAGTGCTTTTGTTATCACTACTTGTCATAGTGAATGACAGGTTTAAAAGCAAGTATCAGAGCAATGGGGAAGTACAGGAAGTGCACACACGTGTGTATATGTGCATGTAATGTGTGATGGCTATGTCCATGTGGAAGAGCCCTGCAGTGGGGGCGGAGAAGCAAAGGGCTCATCTCCAAATCCACCTGGTTAAAGAAGACCTGGCCCACATAGAAGACTCTTGCTCAAGGCCTTTTAATCCGCTAGCTGCAAAGTCTTTTTATTGTCAATGTAATGGTCTGAATTCCCGGTGCTTATGTTCTTTTTAAATCTCCTACTTTATTACATCTGTACAGGTAACTCAGCATGTGGTAGGGCTGCCTGGAAGCAACTGTCAACAAGGATGTGAGTGAGGCCTTGCCCTGGATCACCTGGAAAGAGTGCAGCAATCGATTAGTGCTGTCTTCCCTGGGTGTAGCCACAGGCTGCTCCATACTTGGGCTCTATGTTTGCCACAGAAACAGAATCTCATTTTGCAGATAAGGAAAACACACTCTTGCAGAAACAAAGGAAGAAAGTCTGGCCTATTTGACTAGATTTAATCATCATACTTGCTCTTTCATTACCTTATCCAAGCTCAAAAACAATCCTTTATTGATAGTCTTGAAATCTACAAAACCCTGAAAGTGGGTCACTCATAGGAAAGGGAAGCCTGACCTGAACTAGCACAAGGCTGTTCACAATATTTATATTTGATTACACAGCACTGTCTAACCCATGCTGAGGGTATGTATTATACAGTAAGTGCATGGTATTCCTGTTAAACATCTTAAACAATCTGAAATGTGAAACATATTTTGGCCCACGTTTTAGATAGGGATGGTGGATCTAGATGTTAAGCCCATTTCCTGAAGGGGCTGTAGTAGAATACCCCCCCCAAATCCATAATTTAATGCACAGAATTATGACTGCAGCAAGCCAGAGAAAGAGAGGGAGAGAGACAGAGAGAGAGAGACAGAGACAGAGACAGAGGAAAGAAGGAGTCAGAGAAATTTGAGGAAAGAGAGGGACTTGATCCACCCTTGCTGTAGGAACCACTTGGAAAGGAAAAGAAGGCTGCAGGAGCTTCCAGGAGAGAGGGCTGTCCCCTGGTTGACAGCCAGGAAGCAGGGCTGATCTGGTCCATCTGACCAGCAATCTCAGTAAGCCCTGGCGCAGACTTCTCTCCAAGCCGTCCAGACAAGATACCTCTGTGGCTGACATTTTGGGTTTGTCCACATGAGACCCTGATCAGAGAGCCCCACCATGTCACACCAGACTTTTGATCTGAAGAGGTGACAAATGGGTTAACTATATTTGTGCTATTTGTTATGACAATAACCCAGAACAAATACATGAAGCAAGCCTGTTTCCACTTCCGGAATGTGGCTTGTCACTATCCCTCATTTCCTGTGCTACAGCCAAAGTCCATGCTCCAGCCGGACTGCCCTCCTTGTGCCTGCACACAACGAATGCTCTGCACTTTCCCCTTAGGTTCTGTGCTCCAAGACTGCAGCTCCCTCCCCCCAGGTCTCTATTCATTTCTAAGGTGCTGTTTCTTCTCTGCCCCTGCTCTCCCCAAATCAGCAGCCCCGCCTGGGGCCTGATTAAATCTCATCTCACTGTGCTGCTAACTGCTTTTCTTCTCCACTGTGGAATTAAGACTCCTAAGAGAGAAGACTTGTTTTATGTCTCCCCATGGCTACATAGCACTTGTCATCACACACCAGGAACCCTGGGCAAGACTTCCTCAGAGAACCAGGGATGCAGGCAACCCAGCCCCTGGGGACAGGATACAGAGGTACGCAGGCCTAGGAGCAGCCTGGTACATGGGAGGTCAGGCTTCAGGTGTTTCTGATTTGTACTGGGATTTGCAATTTTCAAAGCATTTCTAAATATATTATCTCATTTTTTTTTTCACCAAAAGCCGTGAGGTAAATAAGGCAGGTGTTTTTGTTGTTGTTGTTTTATTGTTTGCTTTGTTTTTGTATTTTGTTTTGTTTTGAGTACTGGGAAATGAACTTTGCAATGAGATAGATGCCCAGCCCCTTTTTATATTTTTTAATATCAAGACAAGGTCACACAACCCAGGCTGGGCTCCAACTAACAATCCTTACAAAGCAGATACTTTTAGTCCCCATTCTTATGGATGGCAAACTGAGGTTGGAAGAAGTGGTGAGTCTTGCCTAGGCAGCCCCATTCCACCATGCCACCGCTCTGGTGGAGGCTCTCACACAGGTGCCCACACAGGGAGGGGACCGGAGGTTCACAGCTGCAGCCCAGGAAAGCACTGTGTGAATTGGGCTGGCTCACAGAATCAGGCAGTGAGACTCAATCCTGCCTCTTTCTCCACTGCTTCCTCACCTCCTCTTGCCCTTTCTTCACCATTTCTTGTAGAGGTAGTTCTATTGAACCTAAGTCAAGACCATCAAGGTCTACAGCATTCTTACCTACAGTGGGGGAAAAGGTCCAAAACACACCTCTGGCAGTGCGACTACACCTAAAGCAGTGAAGGAAATGGACCAGAAGTGAGCAACCCCAGCTCCACCCCTGACCTGGTCTTTGTACAGGTCATTATCCTTGATTCATTCTCTGGCAGAACAAAATATGAGCCTCGTTCTGCTGTGAGGCGGAACTGAAACTGAGTGGAAGTGTTCTGGGAACCATACAGGTTACACAGACCCAAATGCCACGTTCCTCATTCCAACCACCGTCCCTGCTCTGATCAGGACCAAGGCAAATCTGCTTGTTTCTCCAACTCACCTTCCTGGCCCCAGCTCTACTCTCTTGCTTGCCTGCTTTTCCATCTTCTTTTTTCTTGCGTTTTGTTCCTTTTGTGATGCTGGAGATGGTATCCAAGGAGTACTGGGCTCCATCCCAGACCTATTCACTTATGTATTGAAACTAGTTCTCATTCTGTTGCCCAGGTTGGCCATGAACTTATGATCCTCTTGCTTCAGCCTCCAAGTAGCTAGGATTACAGGGATGTGCCACTGTGTCTGGCTTGGTTACACTCCCTTGATGTATTGTGTTTTTCTCTTGAAGCTGGCCTTGAATTTTTTTAAATCAGATTTTATCCTATTCAATATTAGTAGGTAAAGAGGGAGGATAATAAAGAAGAAACTTAGGGCTCTCTCAGTTAATAGGCCAAAGGGAACCCTGTCTCCATGTCTGCCTTGATCTTTTCCTAAGGTAATCAGAGCACAGCTGAAGGACATTAGCCAATGCCAAGGCAGAAACTCTGTCTGCTCTTATGCTGTGGTACAAATACCAGAGACCACGACTACTGGACACACAGCATGCTATAAATAAGCATCGCACCCACAAAAGCCTCTATCATGGGGAATGTATGTCAGTGCTTGGGTTGAGCTGAAGTTTCCCCACTCTCCACAGCTCTATGGAGACTTTGGGTTATACCAATAGAAAATTCAGGTCTGGAGTAGTTTGTTAGAACATAGGGCACAGCTGCTGATGTTGACCTCCTATGAAGGAATTTATCACAAGTCTAACCAGACTACTTCAGTAAACCCCTCATTGATTTTCTTGAATGTTGTTTATAATCCTAGAGGTTGAAGGATGCTCTTTAAATCCTCCTTTGGTTGTGTACACAAACATATGATCACTGAGCTCAATAAAATTGTTTGGAGATTTTTCTTTTTATAGTGGGTCTTAGGCTTTTGTCATAACAAAGGAATTTTAAACTAGGCATGGTAATGCATGCCTATAACCTCAGCACTTAGGAGGCAGAGACAGGAGGATTGACTCGAATACAAGGCTAGCCTGGACTACATAGTGAGTTCAGGGCCAGCCTGAATTATAGAGTGAGATCTTTTCTCAAGGGAAAAAAAGATAACGGAATTTTAAAGACACTACGTTTTAGATATTATAATAGAAATAAATGATAGCCAAAACTTGGAGGTTTTTGCTGAAAACCTGAATTGCATTTCAGAAATGTATCGGAGGACTCTCAGTGCTCCAGCTTTGATTTCCCATCACAAGTTCCCATCTGAAGGAGCTCTGAGGGAAGGAAATGAGCTCTGATTTAAATATATCCCAGGTATGATAAGAGTGACACCAAAGTAGATTCATAAACCAAGGAGCTTCCAGCCTGTGGGGGCAAATCATGCAATCTCTGAACACCTATGTCCTCACCGTACTAAATAAATGGTAATACTTGCCCTATTTACTTCACAGGGGTGTTGTAAAATGAAAAGAGTGTGTGAGAAAAATCTTTGCAGACTAATTTAAACTGTGTGCACTTTACAATTACATACAACACAGGCTTCGACCTAGCACTAAGAGTTCAAGCAGTATAGTCCCCCCATCTGCACGTGACTCTTCCTGCATTTCTGTCTCTCAGATCTATCTTTTTCTCTTACAGGGGCAGCTGTCATCAGATTTTGAGCGCACTCTAAACTCAGGATGACCTGACCTCATCCTGGGATACTCAACTTCATTACATCTGCAAATATCTATTTGCAAATGCATTTGAGGGTGCTGAGGGTGTGGGTGGACATGAATTTTAGGGGAGAGTGTCCCACCTACCACAGTAACACAGGGCTCAAATGAACATGAAAATGTATCATGAATTAGATGGCACACAGGAAGGAAGATGTCCTGCCCCCTGAACATCCACACGGACGGGGATGGCCATCAGCCTTCCTCGGCATCTGTCAAAGAGAACCGCAGCAAACATTACGGGTGACACTGGAAGATCTTCTCTGATGTATGGAAAAATGAAAAGTAGAAGCATAAAAGCTCGTCACCCATTTATTTCCACATTCCTTGTACGTAAAAGTTTCTGCCTCCCCCATCCCTAACTTTTCCATCTGACCTTAAACAGCCTCTAAGAACCAGAGCAACACCACTCTCCCTGTGCTATTATACTTAAAGAACAACAATCCATGGTATCTACCAAGTCTTAATGTTAATCTTGTGTCCTACTTTTGAAAAAAGTTTACTAGAAAATATTGCAATTCAAGTGCAAAAGTAAGTATACGTTTCTAATGCACTTGAAGGAAAATTTTTGTTGTTGCTATTATTTTTCTTTTTAGCTTGTCTGAAAGGTGGCTGTGCATGGGGGATGGTACTAAACATGTTTAATACATGCCAAGCCCGGGAAAGTTTGGGCACCTTACAGACATATGAAGAAAATCCTCAGGGCTCACACTGAGGCACAGAACAGAGTTTAGAATCTTGTACTAAATATTTTGAACCTTATATTTGCAGCACTTTATAGAGCTTCTTTACATTTATCATATTACTTAGGTATGAAGAACAAGAGTTAGTGTTTAGCAGTGACCAAGGGATGCCAAAGACCTCCGTGTGATTAAGACCTTGGACAAGTTCTTAACCAAGCACAGCCTCAGGCCCCTTTCTCCAAAATGGGTAATTACAAACAGAATCGACTTCACAGAGCTGTGAGCATTGGAGGAGACACTCACCGGTCTGTGTCTGCCTCGCCACATTAATAACTCTGGAGCTATGTTAATTATAAGAACATATCCAGCCTTATAAAGTAGTCAGGGCTGACACCATATCCCCGTTTAGCACCTTCCAAGACATCAAGGGAACACAAAACCACGTGGTAAGACTGAAGACTGGAAAGGAAGTCAAACAATTGCAAGTCCCATTAATTCAGTATAATTAAACTTCTGGCAGAAAAGGGCACTTCGTAAGAGAATTGTTTGTTGCTCTTTCAAACTATAACCAAAGCAGCCAATTATGTTAGAGCTTTCTGAACCACCTGGACCACTAGAGAATTTGTCATAGTTCTGGGACAAAATTCTACTGTGTTGGAGAAGTAACTGTCCCCCACAATCACAAACAGGATCCATGAAACCAAAAATGATACTGATGTTTTGAGTCTACCACAGGAGAGGCATAAAGGCTCAATCAAACAGAGTATAAATCGCAGATTTATCAAGTCCAGCCCTGGGCCTGGGTTCAGAGTGACGTTTCCCTGGGCACAGCTACACTCACTCACTTGTGTTCACAAAGCCTACACTGTTCGTTGTGTAACCTTCTGCAGAAGTTTGCTGACTTCCGTTATAGAAAACACTGAATGAGAAAAAGTCAGAAACCATCTTGAAATACCAAACTGGATTTCGAGATCTCCTAGTATGTTTAGTCCCACAAAAGAGGGGAGCTGTATCTTTTTCATGGCATGGGTAAGACAATTCTCTCAAAGTGAAATGAAGGGTGGGACCTCCGAGGTAGGAGAGGTTTTTCCCAGGAAATCCAGTGGATGGTCCCGAACACGCTTATACAACTCTCACGGCCCCAGGACCTTCGACTCCCCAGTCATGGAATTCTGCACTTTGGCAGATACACAAGACTCACTTCGGTTTGCTCTCCTTTGAAGGTCGGTGCAGATTTCCATGTCTGCCGCTGTACTTCCTCCTTGCCAGCTGCTCTGTTACACACATTATTTGGTGCTGGCAAATTGCACTGTTGTGATTTTGTCTTCAAGCTATTGATGAATTTGTGAGACGGAGATTTTCTGCGGAGAAGTCAGAGTAAAATTAGCAAAAAATGTTCTTCAGCATAAAAAGCTGTCTACTTTTAAAATATACCAAAAACAGTTAACATATTGGTGATTATCATGCTAATAATCACCAGGCTCTTTGCAAGATGCTTTAAAAACACAAATGAAACCTTCACAATAACCCTTCTCAGAAAGACTTTTTTTATACTTGCTTTGTAAATAAGTTCAAAAATCTTATAATTTAGTATCTTCCAGGGACACAGTCAGGATTTGAACCTGCATTTGCCCAACTTCTGGTTCAGACTATAGGCTGCTAGAGTACACTAGCTTCTTATGAGCAACACCAAATAAGTCCTGTATGAATTTATAGTTTTAAGATCACAGCAGTTGGGAGCAGCACCACCAGCCCATGGGGACAAAACAGAGGTCTTCTTTTCTGTTCCACTTTCCACTTTGCCAGCTCCAAGTTCACTGTTCACACCCCTGCCCAGAGCCAGAGGGGACAGGGCTGTGGAGCGGCACTCTGGGTGACACAGAGGATGGCCACCTGCTTGAAGCAGTTCTCGCTGGGATTCAGGATGCCTCACTGTGATGCCTGTATATGCTCGCCCACTGCTCTATGAAACCAGCGATGACTGTGGAGAAACTGCAGGTTCATGCCAACCAGCCCTAGGATGACAAGTGGCAAAGGAGCCCGCCTACTGGAGAGGGAATCACTGGAAATGGGAAGCAACTTTGCAGAAAGATCTAAAGTAATTCCCCAGTGCTGTAATCGGCCCCCGTTCCTCCTCTGCACGCTGTGAGTCAGGGCACCTGTGCAGACGCAGCTGGCCTCCCGCCGATCTGCTGTCTCCTACCTGAGCTCCTCTGCCTCCTTCTCTGCTCTCAGCCGCTCCCTCTCAGCAAGAAGCTCATCACAGAGCTGGTCGTAGGGCTTGTCCAGTGGGTGCTCACCCATCACCCAGACCCACACTTCCTTGTCAGCACCCAGTTTCCAGTGGACAGATTTGCCGTTCTCTGTAAGCAAGATGAGGTGTGACTTGAATAACTACTTTCATTTATAGAACTCTCTCCCAATCACAAAGGGTCTCTGAGCTGGGGGATTCAAAGAGGCAAAGTGTTTCTAATCAGGGACAAGAAGCATTCACAGGTAGCAAGGCTGGGGGTGGCAGTGAGTAGTGGTTGTGATGGTTCTGTTTGCTTAAAAATATCCTGTGTAAGGTTTTTACCTGTGCCCACTTTGAAAGTGAAGTTCAGAAGATGGAAGGAAAGCATTGCGATACACATTACCATTCAGGGCCACAGAGCTAGTAGCGTTGGATAGCACAACCTCTTACATCTGAGAATTTCCCTAGAATCCAGAATTACAGTTTCTCAGGCGTCTGGTGTTTGTGCAACCATTATAGCCTTCACTGGTGCATACAATGAATCATTTTAGAGTCAAGCTGCATTGTGTTCAAATCTTAGCCCTGCTACCTACTAGCTGTGTAACTTGAACAAATTAATGTTTTGAGGACTCAATTGCCTCATCTGCAAAATGAGAAGACTAATGTCTACTACCAAGGACTACTGTGAAGACCAGGCAGGCTAGCAATGTGTTGCTCCTGCCATGTAACAGGAGTTCAATAGAGGTTAACTGCTATCTTCAGCCAACCCATTATTTACTTATATGGCTGCCTTGAGATTCACACCAGCTTGAGAGAAGATAATCCTGTCAGGGAGTGTGATACTTGGTAAAGCTACTTAAATAACCCTTATTTACAACTGGCCTAAAGGGTTGTATTACATTCTAGTCCCTGTGCTCCTAAAATGCAGCCACACAAGGCAGCAACCCTCAAACCGAGGGAAGATGGATGATGTTTAGCAGTCAGAGAGGAATAACCTTCAGATCTAATGGACCCATGGTAGTCACACTCAAGGTCATGGTGATCCAAGTTGTCCTAGCCAGGGCTCTAAACCAGCCAGCGCTGTTTGGTATGTGATATGGGGTACCCAGCAGGGACACCTTGTTGGCTAGGCTTGACAGTGAGAAGTTTATACTGGGCTTTGTCCTGACTCCTTATGCTAAGAAGAACAAGACCTCTGGGGCAAGTAGCGACATCCTGCCCACCTGTACGAAACTGTTGCCTCAGGGTGCATCTTACAGCAGGCTGAGAATCCAGACTCTGGACACTTTCTACTCTTCTCTGGGAGCTGAATGTTTCCCACATTCTGAAAGTTCTAAATGGAGCCCTCAAGAAAAGGAACATAGCCTCAGTTTCTACTACAAAAGGATTCAGATGTATCATTCACAAGGAGATGTCTCTGCCCCTCTTTCCACAGGTAGAGAACCGGAAGAAGTGGTATCTGGGTAGGAAAAGGAGATGGATCCCCTGCACCTGAGGAACAGGCGCTGGTGCCAGCGGTGTTTCAGAAAATGCCAAATGGTTCATTAACTTGCAGAAGCTGTCAGACCTCATAAACCTCCCTTTATTACACTCTCTCAGGGCCACTAATAATGTTTTTATTATGTGAATCTCTCAACCTTCACCCAAGTAACACTATATATCTAGTTTTTGATATCAGGACAAAGACACTCAAAGAAGATGGCAGCACAGCACCAGGGTAGGCAAAGAAAGAGCCAAGAGATTCTGCATCTCAGCTGACACACCTGACAAACCATTCGCTGGCACAGTTTCTGGTGGGCCCTGCAGTAAGCAGATGGCAGATACCAGGCAGGAAGATGTCTTGCCCAGGATGAAGGAATCCCAGGGTTGCAGATGGCCAGGAGGGTGCTTAGGACCTGAGAGCAGGGAGGAAGGCAGAGGACAGCATCAGAATGAAGATGCTTAGAAAGGAGGCCATTGTAAGAGGATGCAGAGGAAGCTGTGGTAAGAAAAAGGAGGAGAACCAGGAGGAAATATCAGATTCAGCCGGGTGCTCAAAGCTGGACATTTGGGGGAGTGGTATTTATGGTAACATCTGATTCCTCACTTGTAGGAGCTCCTACAAAGGTCAGAAACTTCTCAGAGACTGGAGGAGCTTTAGGTGGTTCCTAACCACTCTCTAAAGTCTCTGGAGAATAAAAAAGCTATTCTAGCAACTCTGATATCCTCGAATTCTTCCAGGGGAGAAGAGGAGGACTTCCAGGGTCTTGGCTAGAGCTTGTTCTGCATGGGAGAGATTGAGTTCCCACCACAGAGTGCAGAGTTGGGTGTGCAGGTGATACACAGGGATCAGACAGGTAGGGCCATTCCTGCACAAAAGCCCAGACCCCAGAGTCCAGGAGAGAAAGAGCAAAACATCAGAATACTTATGCAATGGTTTTTACTAACTGTGAGGTGCTGAGGTAGATGCAGCTAACATGTATGGTGAGATGGATCAGTCCTTGCCCTCGGGAAACTTACATTCTACTTGGAGAACTTCACAGAAAGACAGCGAGGCTCATGTGGCTGGACTCAAGGAAGGACTCACAGATGATGTCGACACCTAAAAAATGCACTAACTGGAAGGACGGCCAGGAGCGGGGTGAAAATCGTGACATCAAGAAAACAAATCTGGTCCGCAAGTAAAATAAGGAGCCTCTAGGAAATTGAGAATAAATGATTTTTTATTTTACTAGAAACTGAATGGAACGATTTGAGAGTTGTCTAGAATAGAATTAGAGTGCAGAAGTGAGATCGAGATTGGCTGTGTGCACTGGGGATGACGTCACAGGAGCTCTTACTGGAGCCAGTGGCACAGCTGGGTTTGCAGAGATAATGAAGCCTACAAAAGCTTGGAAACAAATGCTTCATCCTGAGGCAGAAGAAAGAGGAGAGAAATGCAACTCCTAGTTGACAAATAAATACATGAATAAGGCAGAGCTTTCTGATCCCCCACACAATAAATAACACAGGAGACTGGGGGGCGCAGCTGAGAGAGGAAAGGGAAGGAAGACATGGGCAGAGGAGGATGCTATGTAGCCGTGGATGTCAGAGAGCAGAGTAACATGGAGGGAGACAGGTGGGGACAGAAGAGGACTGAAGTGGGCAGCACAGATGTGCTGCGGGGCCTGTTCATGATGAGGAAACAGGATTTGGCCATGATATACACTGAAGCCCCTCGAATGTCCCAGACCCACTCCACAGGCTGAAAGGGCAGAGAATGGGGTCTAAGGTCTAAGAGCAGAGACAGGTGGCAGATATTCTTCAGCAGAAGAAACACAGGCAGTGTTTTTGCCTGGGTTGTTGGAATGGGAGAGAGTAAGGAAGCCAGTGACCAAGCTAGCGAACAAGCCAGAACAGGTAAAAAGGAAAGTACTGAATAAGATGAGAAAAGTCTAGTTTGATAACAGGTATGCAGAGAACTACTCTGCTGCCCCAGTGCCCTTCTTTAAGGTAAAGCACACATCTACAATCCCAGCACTCAGAAGGCTGAGGCAGGAGGATCATCATGAGTCCAAGGTCAGTCAAAGGGCTACCAAGTGAGAAAGAACCTCCAAGCAGGTACATGGATCCAAACCTCCTCCTGCAGAAATCTGCTCTCAGATGTAGCCTCTCTGTGGGAAGTACATACGAACCCTTTAGGGGGACAACGCTGTGAAATGTCACATAAAAAAGGAGTGAGTGGCATGTGTCTTTGGCAACGAAATGGCCAAGCTATTTCAGTGTTATAAGAGTTTGATGATGCCCACAGCACTGGTGCCCGATGTAACCCCATGTGGCTGGTCTACGTGGATGCCTGGCTGTCTCCTTTCACACCTCTCGACCAGCCACTGTACCTGCTTGGCATGGTGAGGGCCAACCAATCACGTCCCCGTGTTGACCGTCTACTGCCCCTCAGGAGGTGAGGACTGGTCTCCCATGACTAGACCTAACTCAGAAGGCAAAGCATAGCAGAATGGGTGTGTATGGAGTACAAGGAGAGGGAGAGAGGTCAGGAGACAGGAGTGGACCTTCTACTCTTCCTGGGACCTAGGGTTGAGTATGCAAAACCAGGCAATACCAAACCGGCAGCCTCCCATGACACATCAGGGACCACGGCCATGAAATCATGTGTTACAGTCATCCTTTTATGGGGGACTGGTCCCAGAACCCACTGTGGACACCAAAATCTGAGATCTTGGATAGCTTGGGGCAGTAGCTCCATAGCAGGGCAATTATTTAACATGGGCAAAGTCCTGGGTGATACTCCCAACATGAAAAATAAATAAATACACTAATAAGAGGACACTGAATAAGTAAAAAGGTGCTCAGGTAGAAGATGTAGGCAGGGTTCTGCTGGGCCAGCTGGGATGTGGGGCCGCTGTTGTGGCTTGTATTTGGAGGTCTCCCCAAAGCTCATGCAGATGAAGTGGGGCTTTTTTCTTCGCAGGTGGCTGGGTCTGGAGTGTGATGCTGGAATTAAGGGCATATGGTTATTAAACTGCCTCACGTGAGTGATTGTTTTGGTACCACCCTAATCCCAGGGGTCTGCATAGGATAAAGGGGACAGAAAGACAATGTCAAGGTTCCTTGTTGCTCTTGTTATCTTCCACCATTGCCAGAAAAATGAGACTCCTGAGAGAAGAGTGAAAGCACTGGAAGAGAGGGGGGGACAGGCTGAACCGATGGTGCTCAGGGACCAAGGGACATCACCCCCAGGACAACAGACATTTAGTCAGAGATGAAAAAGAAATGGAAAGAGAAGAGACCTAGGAGGAAGAGAAAGCAGAAGCTGAGCAGTGTTTGAATAGAGTCTGCTACACCTTCAGAGAGAAGCCAGAATTAACTCCCCCCACTGGGAGCCGAGATGCTTGTATACAGTGTGCAGGGAGGGAAGGGGGGATACAGACACTGCTGGTGGCACGAATCAATGGCTTCCTCATCTTAGACAGAAAAAAGACAGGTTTTGTATAAAGGAACTTGCCTTTGATAACAAGGAGAACCCAGCAAATGAACATTCAAAAGCTGAGTCTGTCTCAAGGGTACAACACAGCCCCTCCTTCACCCAGCGTGGCTGCCAGGTTCCAACCTGCTGCACCAGATCCTATTCCATCAACTGAGAACCCGGAGATTAGTGCCAGGAATCCCTCTGAACATGACCACCTTCTGTTGTGTTACGCAGTATAGATACACAGGGAAAAGACACCAATCCAGATCCCCAACACAAGCGCACATTTGAGCATGTGCAAGGCACCTACAGGCACCAGTAACTTATGAAGCCCTAGTTAAGCTTGACATGTACCATATTTGCTCAGAGGCCAGAGCTGGGGAGAACTCGGCTCACGGACTGTTTGAGCTCTCAATTACCAGTTCTTTGCCTTAGGCAAGTGAGTAAAAGGCCCTAAGCTTCACTTTTCTTATTGATTAAATGTAAATAGTAAGTCAAGCTTCAGGTTGGATGTTATTATTTAATGAGATAATATATGAAAGCTTTCAGCCAAGGGTCTGATACACAGCTCAATAAAAGTTACCAAGAGCAACCTGTATCTTTCAGAAGTACACCATCTAAACATGAACCGCATCCCTAATTGTAACTTTGCTATAAGCCACATTTAAAAAATAAAAGAAACAAGTAAAATTAATTTTAATAATATATTTTGTTTTACTCGAGACATCTACAAAACTACCATCTCAGTACATGATGAACGCACAACTGAAAGTGCTTGTTTTACTTTCCTCCTACCATGTCTCTGAGACCTAGCTGGCTACACACACAACGGCCCTTAGCACAGACGAACGATCAACAGTCACGTGGCCACAGCTCCACACAGCACAGTCCGGGTCCCGAGTGGTCCTGCACCAAGCGCAGGAGCTCTGCAGCACTCTCCCTGTAAGTGTCACACATTCAGAAGTGATCCTCTCCGTTACCAGTTAAATCCATACTCTGCCTCCTATTCCAGCCTCTCTTACATTCACCCTACTACTAAGAGACAGTCAGCCAGACATCAGTGCCATACATGACTTTATTACATTGTGCACTTAATGCTTTTGCAAAGTTGCTCTCTTTGTGACAACTGAAGATAATAATTTCAGTTTTGTGTTATACAAAACTCAAACACTGTAGTGACATTCCCTGAAATTTTACCATTCTGGACTATATATTTATAGAGGGAGAAACAAAAGACCAGATGATGATGAAATAACTTCTAAGTGATAAGAGAAAGAAGAGAAGAGACAAGGAGTGGGCACATGCTATATTTAGTGAAATGACCCCTCCGAAACCATAACCTGGCTAAAAACTGCTACGATAAAACAGAATTTAACTCGGAACAAGGCAAGGTTTGGAGCAAGACTGGGGAGGCAGAGAGCACAGGTGTGGAACCGGGAAATTCACACAGGGAGCCACAGTCTTAGCAGGGCCGTAACTCAGACAGCACCTCGGGCAGGGGCAGGCAGGATGATACCACCCAGGAGAAGTGGGAAAAACCTTTTCTTTTCCTGTCCTCAGAAGAGGAGCTGGTGTAATGCCAGCTACAGTTTTCCAAGTGTTAACAGAGTTAAGTGCGTAACAAACTTTTGACCAAAAAGAGTGATATAACTGTCATTGTCTAGGCTAGCATATTTTGTTCACCATCATTTAACAGTAAAAATTACAGATTTTCTGAGAGGTAGATTCAAAATTCTACAAGGCAAAAAGCAAGAAAACTGAAATTATTATCTTCAGTTGACACAAAGAGAACAAACTGGCAAATACATGAAGTCCACGGTGTAATAAAGTCAGTTATGGCACTGACTTTAGGGGTGAGAGTCCTTTAGCTCTCCTCCATCCCCAAGGTCACCCCACCACATCAACATACTTGGCTCACAATGAACACAGTGCCCAGAAGGGACCCAGCTAGATCTGATAATCTCTAACTTAGGAATGCATGCGGGGGTTGGGGGGGTCATTTCAAAAAGACAAAAGGGTTACACTTCAGGTTGAACATGTTACTGACCACAGGGACGTTCTGTTTGGGAGAGCGCAGTAAGAAACCAAACAGATCTGAGCATGTATGTGTGATGTGACCTCACAGCACATCACTATCGTCCCTTAGTCTGGATTTCTTCACCTATGAAGTTGGCTAACAAATACTGATTTTGTAGAAACCACGTGAAGACAAATATGTGGAAAGTGCTTCACAGACTATCTGAAACATCAGCAGACGCTTTGATTATATATATTCACCTTATATTATACTAACAGATGAGCTATTCATATTTATTTCTTTATCAGCATAAAAGCTTCACTGAAAAAAACTGAGTGCAAGACAGTAAAAGATGAAGGTTACTCTCATTTCAAACCTATAAGGATACCAACCACACAAAAAACATTTTCCCTCAGTTTCTGAAATTCTGAGTGATTTTATACAATTGTACTTTTCTTGGTTTAATAAAAAATAAGAAGAAATTGGCCCTTAGTGACTCTTTAACCATTGATGGAAACCACACAGTTCTGCAGTTTTCAACAACTCAGCTGGTTGAGTGTGAGAGAATGTGTGTGTGGTGTGGGGGCAGGGGAGCAGACACACAGGGTGCTTCTCAATGTCTGTATGTGCACATTTTTTTTTTTTTTTTTAGGTTTTTGAGACAGGATCTCGCTTTGTAGTTGAGGCTGGCTCTGAGCTCAGCCTCCAACTCACATCACAGCAATCCTCCTGCCTCTGCCTCTCGAGTGCTGGGATTACAGGCGTGAGCCACCACACCTGGCACTGTGATATGTGGTGCTGATTGTTGCTGGGCATGAGTCTCCACACCCAGTATTGTTATGTGGTTACCAGGGATTGAACCCGGGCCCTTGCGCTTGCAAGACAGGCGCTGGAACCACTGAGCTATATCCCCGGCCCCTGTACATGCACATTTTAAATCCTCATGTGTGAGGAATCCCTTCCTAGTCGCCTCATAGGAACCCTCTGAAACATCAGTGGTTCCTTCATCACAAAGGAGTACTTTAGAAACATTTAGTCCCTCTAAAAAAAATAGTGCCATCAGATTTTCCCTTATAGCATTTCTTTTCAAAAGATGGTATTCCCTAAATGGGTAACTCAAAGCCAAACTTCTTGAGGTTTAAGAAATGCAAGTATGATGACTGTAATGATGCTGATATAAGTACTGTGTATGCTGTACAATAACAAGGAAGTAGAGAGACCTTTCCTAATGTAACGCCCTCGGATAAAATCCCAGAGACAAGATAAAACTAGAGCCTCATGCGGGCCAAGCAAGTGCTGCTTCTGAACTACATCTCTAATCTCCAGCTGAAAGTCAGCAGGGATTTAAGTCAGAGCACTCCATGTGGCTGTCCGACTCCACGGCCAGCCCTGT
Source organism: Petromus typicus (assembly GCA_004026965.1). Lineage (NCBI taxonomy): Eukaryota > Metazoa > Chordata > Mammalia > Rodentia > Petromuridae > Petromus > Petromus typicus. Next base: position 41,801 of record PVIR01004290.1, on the reverse strand, counting down.
GCTCACCTGCACCTGCAGACTTCAAGGTGAGAAACGCTACTGCTTTTACCTCAGTAACACTTAGGATCCAGCCACTGAACTGCAACTCACGCCTGGCTAACCTGCAACTGGTGTTAGCAGCCAGGAGCCTGTGCAGACACAGCAGGGAGGTGGCTAGGTTTACCTTTCTTTGGCCTGGATTTCACTGGCAAGCACTCCTTTCTTTCCATGGCTGCTTCTCTTTCTTTCCATCGCCGGATCTGTTCCTCCCTCATCTTCAAGAACAAGATCTGTTTCTGCTCCTCGTTGAGCTCAGCCAGAAGATCAGGATCTATGTGCATCTCCGACAGTATCTGTCTAAGCATCTTAGCAGGCTGACAGTCTTTTACACCTGGGGCAAAGGTTCCTGAAAATGGCTTACAGGTGCACTCCACTTCAGGCTGTCACTCAGGCGGGACTTTCCAGGAGACTCACAGCCCCACGGTCGGGGCTGACACCGGACAGGAATTCTGCAAACTGGCTCCTAGGGGCTGGCACCAAACACCCTGTCTTAAGTGCCACTGGAGGAACCTGTGAGGAGCAAATCAGTCAGCATTAAAATGCAAAGAAGCTGGGCACCCACAGGCTTCTACATACAGCGTGGAGGAATACAGTATCATTTTTCATTTGAGGGAGAAAGAGAAGAAAAGCTGAGGTACGCTTTGTTAAGAGTCTATGTAACCTCTATCCCATAATTTCCAAAGATACTTTATCAAAAACACAGAACAAATCCTAACTTTATACGAGTCAATTTCAGGGCAACAAAAATTCAAGAGGTTTGTCTTTCTCCCAACAGAGCAAACACATTGTTACCCCAGAGCCTACAAAACTACCGACTGTACAGCTGAAAATAATCAACCAAAACAGTCACAAGAATAAATTACAAAGCTCTCTTCAAACAACCTACTTGAAAAGAAAATACTATTTGCGAGATCTCAGACTGGCACTTTTCCCAAACTCAATCAAAACAGAGCCAGGCTCGAGGAAGACAAAAACAGGAATAAAAATAAAACAGCCATGAAATTTTTTTTTTTTTTGCATTTTTCTTAAAAGTAGTGCTGAAATGATGCAACTGTGAGCTGTAAATTTCACAGAATGACCCTATGATTTCCAGGCGAGCTATTAAAACCACGAGAGCACTGTGTGCAGAAGAAAACATGAAGGTGTTCTGGACGGTCACTTCCAGCTTCGGGGTGTACTTTTTCCAGATAACATAATTTTATACTAAATTAGACTCCCATGAAGTCAGCCCGAATGTGCCAGAGGAAGAATGTTTCCTGGAATGTCAAAGAGTCCTTCACTTCAGTTAAAGCCAGTAAGTCAGGGGATCATTACAGACATCACTTCTGCACTGTGGAAACTGTTGAGAGTCATCTGCATTTAAAATACAGCATTAGCTGGGAGCTGGGGTGGGGGTGACTGACGGAGTTAGAGTGGTCACTGACAGCGCTTTCCGTTTTTAAATTTATTCCAGAATTTATACTAAATTAATCTAAATTCACAGATCAGATGCACCGTGTGAAGGAAGAGGTCAAGTGAGGCATAACAAAAGATTTTTGATTTATAAAAGTTTTCTAGAAAGTTCATTCAGAAGAAGCTGTACAGGAGTCTATGCCGGGCAGTCTCAGAGGTAGAAGCAGAGCTAAGGGTAGGGACAGCAAATCTACCAGGTCTTTTCCTCTTTACAGATTTCTACTTGGTCTAATTAAAAAAAAAAATTAATTCTTGTGTCATAGGAAGGAAATTATACCTATATTTCCAAGGTAGGTGTGGCACTATTTGAGTTAAATCCTCAGCCCTACATTTATATTTCCTTTCTGGAAAAACTAACTTAAGATATTTAATTTGTTTCAGTGTTACAGGACACACAGAAGCCTGACTATGCTTCGGGATCACCTATGCTCTAAAGAACCGATTGCTAATGTGGTGTTTACCGCACTTCTGTGATCTCACCATCTTGCCTCGCCCTCCCTAAGACTGTTTCTCTATTTTAAATTCAGACGCTCTTAAACATGAGGCTGAATAGGCCCTCAGCCACATCACGCCAAGGTGGCTTTGGCTGCTCTTACTTCTTTCACTCTGTCACACAGATGGGTTTTTAAAGCTCCCATCGGCACTAGGAGCTTTTCCTCCCTCCCTCCCTCCTCCTCCCTCTTCTGTTCGCACAGTTTTTATAAGCTTTGGAAATGAGCATGCTCAGTAGATAGGGACCAGTGGTCTGACAGGACACCCCTTCTTGCTTCCTCCTGTCCTGCACAGCTCTTGACTATCACAATTGACACAGAACCCAACACTGAGAACATGGTCTTAAAAACGGAAAGCGGTGTCAGTGACCACTCTAACTCCGTCAGTCACCCCCACCCCAGCTCCCAGCTAATGCTGTATTTTAAATGCAGATGACTCTCAACAGCTTCCACAGCGCAGAAGTGATGTCTGTAATGATCCCCTGACTTACTGGCTTTAACTGAAGTGAAGGACTCCCTGACATTCCAGGAAACATTCTTCCCCGGACACATTCCAGGGCTCAGTGGCTGACTCCATGGGGGTGAGCAAGGCGGAAGTGAGTCACCAGCGAGGCACGAGGTGCTTCCCGAGCCCCACTCCAAACGGATGAACCCTACTCTAGCGGGTGGGTGGTCAAGGGCCGAACTCACATTGCTGCCCTCTCCCTCGCCCGGGGCACCCTAGTGATGGCCAACACTTCCCTTGCCAGTCCCTTGCTCACCTCATGTTGACAACAGCCCTTGAGTTCAGTCCCATCTCTCGAGTGGAAGATGGGCCCCCGAGAGGCACTAGCCAGGCTGCGGAGAGGTGGGGAGCCTGGGGTTACACTGACATCGGTGTTGCTGCAGCCCACGGCACAGAAGGCGTTTTTTGTGTCTCTGACCCAGCATCGGCATCTGCACTTTGTGGAACTCCATGTGCACTTTCCGAAGGAAGACCATAAGTCCCCACGGCAAGGGCCCGCTGAACGCGGGGTGTCTGACTCCAGTGCCTCTCCCAGGGCAGCATTGTCACCCTGCTCAACTGCACAGAGTGTCTAAGTATCGAAAACACCCACCCGGGGAGGACGCAGGGCTCTGGCAGCCACAGTGGCCCTGGTGCAGCTGTTTGCTCACCAGGCACTTATCCCACCAGTGTCCCTTCTACCAACCACCTGGACAGAGCAAAGGTCACTGCCATGTGCGGCAGAGATCTATGGCACCTCCGTGACAAAGTGCCCATGTTTTTCGGATGTTCACTTTATTTCTCCTTTTGTAGCAATCATGGCTCTGTAGCCTCAAAATTAACCAGTCAGTTTTAAAGAGAAGACACTGGTTTCCTTGTGTCCACAGGGAATACCTAGGGAACCCACCCGACAGCTGTCCATGGCCGGACTGTTGGACACGCGTGGCGGATATTCTACTCAGTGTGAGGGACTCTCCTTCCAGCTCCTGGCTTTCCCATGGCAAAATCTATGCCCAGCAATGTGCCCAGAGCGCAACTAACCAGCAGGACTCCAGCTTGGGCTCCCACACGCCCGGCGTGAACCTAGGTCCAGTTCAGTCTGAGAAACTACATAATCTGTGGGTTATATAACATACTCTAACATGAAGTTACAAGGAACAGGGTACAGGAAACACGAAGGAGGAAATTCACCAGGTTTTTCCCACTCTCACTCCCTGACTGCACAAACATTCACCACCAATGCTGATTCACACTCCAGCGACTCCCCTGTTCCAGTTCCAAGGTCAGCAAACTTCCAGTTACTCCAGAGTCAGTAGAAGAAAAAGCTCAGTTTTCTTCTTCTATGGCCTCTTTCTTTAAAAGAAGTGATAAGCAATAAGCCTACACCTGCTATTTAGTCCAAAAACCAGTTTCTAAAGTTTTCCACCATACCCACACATCTGACCTCATTTCCAGCCCTTCCACATCCACCGTTCTACAGTACACTCGTGTTTTGATAAATCCAGGGCCTAAAAAATAAAATGGTCTGAAATACAGCCTAAATCAGAAAAAAAAGTATGAAGTATGAGTGGTGCATCTTTAAAGTTTATAATATAGTTTGACTTGTAATTCAGCCAGCTGTTTTTAGAGTTTCATTTATTTTATTTAAATTAATTTTATTAAGCTTCCTGCAAGAGGGCTGTTTTGATGGTAAATTGAATTAGCAGAGGACTGCAATTTGGTAAATTTTGCAAATATGAATCATTCTTAGGACACGTGAAATCACTGCACCTGCAGATTTACCTAGAAAATTCCACTTTTATGCCAATCTTACCCTTCCGTTTATTTATTCAATTGAAAAATCATATTCATGTTCTTTTATATATTCAGTAAAATGAAAAGCTTTTGCTAGGCAAGAGAAATCCTTGCTTAGAAGGAAACAGGTGCACCTGGCTTCTGCGAGACGCTTGGGAAAGAGACCACTCAGAAAACAAACACACTGTGACTCTTCAGGGTTCCCAGACACCCCAGGGTAGGAGAGGTCAGGAGAGGTCAAGGGTGCTCACTTAGTTGAGGAAAGCCATTGCCCCACGGGCTGGGGGGCCTGTCTGGATCACTTTCCAACTGGATCCACTACCCAGCAAGGCAATGCGGCCGCACCCCCGGCGCCCACCCGCCCAGGCCTCGAGTGAGGCTGAAGTCGGTCCCGGATGGAGCTCCGTGTAGCAGGTCCACCTGCCTTACCCCGCGTGTGCCACGCTCGCTGCAGGTCCACCCGCCGAGATGGCTGCGGGCTGTGGCGCTTGAACGCCCCGCACACGCAGGTGACGCCCGCCGAGGGCCGAGACCACTGGACGACGCGCGGAAAGCTGAGTTATCCCCACCGTCGGGAACCCCGGCCGCTCCGACCCGCCCAGAGGCCACGTGGGCGGCCGGCCCCGCCCGGGGGAGCGAGCGCCGCGCCCAGATCGCAAACTTCCGCGGAGCGCCCGGGCCCCCGCTTCCCCTCCGACCTCTCGCCCCCTCCCAGCGCCCGGCGCCCAGCGCGCGGCTGTGGACACCAGACACCAGACACCGACACCGGACACCGGCAGCACTCCCGGCTCCCTCCGCACCTGAGCCCGCCGCCCCGGAGGAGGGACCAGGGGAGGCACGGGGTTGGGACCCTGGGTGGCGTCGCCTGCGTCCGCGCTGCCCCTCGAAGACCCGTTCCGCTTCACAGGCAGTCGTGCACCCAGACACACACAGACACACACTCACAACACGCACACAGACACACACAAACTCACAACACACACACAGACACACAGACACAGACACACACAGGATTTCTCCGGACTCCTTGGGGACCCGGGCTCACCTGGGCAGGTGACCAGAGGCTGGTGGGAAGGACACGAGGAAGCAGCGGCCCGCGAGCTCCGCCGGCTGCAGGACGCACACGGCTCGGCTCCGGCCGCCCCGCCCCGCCCCGCCGCGCCCAGGGCCCGCTCACCGGCTCGCCCGCCCCGCCCGGGAGCTCGAGACGCTGTTCCTGGGCCGCGCGCGAGCTGGTGGCGCAGGCCGGCCGCCTCCGCTCCTGTTCATCCGAGGTGGTGTCTGCGATCTGTGACCGCCCCGCTCTCCGGCCGAGGAACTTCATTAGTAAAGCGGCCCAGCGCCTTGGGCCCTGCGGAGTCTGCGGAGGCGGCAACCTCTTCGGTGACACCACCCTCAACCAGCTCGGCCCTCTCTGGGCGCTGCTCCTGCGTCTAGTCTGGGTGGCTTACCTTATTTTGGACATTAAATAAATGGCCAAACTAGAGGACACTTGTCAGTACAGGTGTGGCTTTAAAAGGCAAGATCAAGGAAGAGAAAAGCCAGGAAGTACGGAGACTACAGAGACCAAGGGCCACTGACTGCAAAAGGAAGGAATAGAAAACTGGAGAGAAGGCAAGAAGGTGAGGGCAAATCGCAGCGGGAACAGCCGGGCTGGTCACCCGGGCCAGGCGGCTGACCGTGGGCAGCAGAAGGAAGCAGCGGTGCAAAGCTGAGCAGAGACAGAGTGGAAGGGTTGGAGAGCACTTCCCGTTGTAGGGACGTTCAGAACGTGGGGAGAAGGAAGAAAAGCGACTTTAAGAGATTACGATGTTTTATGTAGTCTTGCCATCACCCCACAACGCTTCATTGTGGTCTGCAAACATACAGTAATACAAATTAAAATATTAAAAGAAGAATGTCAAAGGTGGAAATGTAAACTGCTATGACCACTATGGAAATTATTGTGGAGAATCCTCAAATAACTAAAAGCGGAGACTTCTTTTTGCTACCAGCCACATAGGTTCATCATTGCAGAATAGAACTTGCAAAGTTAGATTTTTTTTTTTTCTTATAGAGATAAGCAATTTCTCCACACCCCCTCCTCTTGAGCACGTATGGAACTCCACCTCCTGCTATCAGCCCAGGATAAGCGACAGACTATGCAGGTGGCAGCCCAGGAGGCAGAAGCCCAGGTTCCTCTCCACAAGAAAGGAGCTGAAGATGGGCAGAAAAGGAGAAAGCAAGCGTCGAGACCCTCGTGTCTGCCTGTGCGCCCCCACCCTGTTCCTCACTGTAAAACCCTAACCCACCTGTGCAGGAGTAGGAGGAGGTCCCTCCATCTCTGCAGAAGTAGCTTTGAATAAATCCTCATTCCTTTAAAAAAAAAAAAAAAAAAAAAGGTCTCCTTGAGTTGGTCAGCAGTGAGCAAACAGCGTTGGTGTGTGATCCGGCCTGGGCGGTGACCAGCCCCGGCTGCGCTTCTGCTTCTGTATCCGGAGTGAGTTAGAGACATCACGCCGTAGAGACGCACGCACGCCACCGGCAGTGAGCACAGCGAGGCGACTCGCTGATCTCAATAGCTAAGGTCTGACTACCGTCCAGACGCCCACTGCCCTCCAACAGAGGAACTGAGGAAGACACTGCGGTGTATGTGCAGGATGCAGAAAGAAGAAAGAAGTCTGCCATTTGCAGGAAACGGGATGCAACCTGAGACCGTATGCTGTGAAGTCAAATAAGACAGACAACGAAAGTTAGGTTTCACTGATAGGAGAAACCCAAAACATGAATTAAGAATTAAATGAAGGAGGGGCCGGGGAGTTAGCTCAGTGGTTCCAGCGCCTGTCTCGCAAGCGCAAGGGCCCGGGTTCGATTCCCCGGTAACCACATAACAATACTGGGTGTGGAGACCCACACCCAGCAGCAACTAGTACCACATACCACAGTGCCGGGCGTGGTGGCTCACGCCTGTAAATCCCAGCACTCGGGAGGCAGAGGCAGGAGGATTGTGATGTGAGTTGGAGGCTGAGCTCAGGGCCAGCCTGAACCACAAAGCGAGACCCTGTCTCAAAAAACCTAAAAAAAAAAAAAAAAAAGAATTAAATGAAGTAGAAACGGTCGGAAACCAAAACTCAGACTTGTCGGAGATTGAAAAAGGAATAGGGAGGAGAAGGGGGAAGCTGGGAGGAGAGGTAAAGGGACTGAAAATGACCAAGATACCCTATATCCATATACTAGTCGCCCAAAACTGTCATAAGTCTAATGTTCCAAATATGCACTACTTTAAAAAAAAAAAAAAGAGGAGAACTTCAAAGGTAGTTGTCAGCCAGGAAAAATCCTCCATGACACTGACAATAGGCCCTTGCTCTCAGGTACACTGAGCCTCTCCCCGTACCCTGATGAGCCCCCTTGAGCTGGGGATTGAACCCAGGACCTTGGCACTGAGCTATACCTCCTTGCCAAACATACAGTCTTAGAGAGTCGCCTTAAGTCACTATGTTGCTAAAGCTGGGTGTGAGCTTGCAATCCTCCTACTTCCGCCTCTCAGACAGCAGAGGTTACAGGCGTTGTCACCATGCTCAGCTTCCTAAAAGCTGTCTCATTGTGTGCCTCAACTTCTCCTACAGCGGCCATGCACAGTGTGTTGTTACGAGGATTAAGTGAGATGACGGGCCATGTGCTTCGGACAGCCCCTGACACGCAGTACTGTTGTGGGAGAGAGTTCAAGGTTTTCCCTAAAGCAGAGATAGCAGTATTGAGTTACTCCACCCCAGAAGTAATTTCAGCTGGCTGACTTTTATCACCCACAAAACAAATTCTCCAAACAGGTCAGGAAGCACAGGCCCAGGGCTCAGTCTGAAGTTTTTGTCTTTGTGACTCTAAGAAACTTTCCTTAGCAGGAAAAAAAAAAAGCTTGACTAGCACTTGTGTCCTAAGGCTATAGCTTTTCTTAATATCACAATTTTAAAATTCTTTTCATCAAAATTGATTTTTCAATAAATTGAGATTATTGGTACATTTTAGGAATATATTATGATCACATTCCTTTCTGAGAATTTGTACCTATACTTGATATATCTCAACTCTCATCCCATTCCCCTGATCTCCCTTCCACTGCCACCCTCCATATACACAAGGTTTGTTTCTATTTTTCCTTTTTTCTTTCCCTTCTTTGCTTTCCCTAAATAAATTCTCCTTTCCCTTTGAACATTTTCTTCCAATTTCAGTACCTTCCAATACCTACCACACATTCTGGACCTCATTTACACCTTCAGTGTCTCACGCTAGAGAAACAGTACAACATTTACACATCTGTGTCTTATTTATTTCACTTATGATTATAGCTTCAACGTGTGTCCATGTAGTTATAAATGTCTCTTATTTATCAGGCCTTATGGCTGAGCAACACTCCATTTTATTTTAAAAACCACATCTTCTTTATCTAGTCTCAGTTGATGGGCATTTGGGCTGTTTCCAAGATTAAGCTATTACATACTGTGCTGCTATAAACATAGGTGGGCTGATGCTTTTAATTCTTTCATGTATATACCAAGAAGGGCAGTAGCAGGGTCAAATGGGACATCTAATCCTAGTTTTTTGGGTTTTTTTTTTTTTATTATTATCGACAGTGATATTCACAGCGGTTGCACCAGTCTACATTTCCACCACCAGTGGAGAAGGGTTCCTTTCTCCCCATGGCTCCTTCAACAATTGCTGGCTGATTTCTTGAGAACAGCCATTCTTTCTGTAATCAGGTGGAATCTCAGTGTTATTATCATCTGCATCTCTGAAATAAATGTTGACTATTCTTCATATGTTTCTTTGCTGCTTTTACTTCTTCATCTGAACAATGTCTGTTCATTTCAGATGTCCACTTTTGAGTGGGGTCTTTAAATTTGGGAGAGTCTGATATTTTAAAGTTCTATATTCTACATAATAGGTCTTTGTCTGAGGAACAGTTGGTAAGAATTTTTCCCACATTTTAGCCTGTTTGTTTTTCATTCTGATGGTGGTTTCTCTTGTCAGGGAGAATCTTTTTAATAAAATGATATTTCAGTTGATTATTTGTGCTAGTTCCCCATGGCACTGAGGATGTTTTTGTTTTTGTTTTTGTTTTTTCACAAAGTCTTTCCCTACACCAATGTGTCCAAGAGTTCTACCTAGCTTATTTACTAGTAAGTTTAGTGTTTCTATTTTAATATTTTTGATCCACTTCAATTTCAGTTTAGTGCATGGAGAAAGATGGAGGTCTAGTTTTAATCTTTGGTAGACTGACAGTTTTTCCAGCACCGCTTATCCAAAAGACTGTCTTTCTTCTATTGAGGACGTTTGGATCCTTTGTCAAAGATGTTAGCTTTGTATGTCTGGAATTTTTCTGCATCTTCTAGTCTGTTCCATTGGTCCTCAAATCTGTTCCTTTGACAGTACCATCCTGCTTTTGTCACAGTAGTTGTATTATATAGTTTCAAATTAAGGACTGTGATATGATATCTCTGTGCATGCCTTTGTTACCATTAATTGCTTCTGCTATTCTAGAGTATCTTTTGATCCCAAATGAATTTTTGGATTGTTTTCTCCAGTTCTGTGAAATATGTTAGCATTTCTTTTTTTTTTTTTTTTTAGGTTTTTTGAGACAGGGTCTCGCTTTTGTGGTTCAGGCTGGCCCTGAGCTCAGCCTCCAACTCACATCACAATTCTCCTGCCTCTGCCTCCCGAGCGCTGGGACTACAGGCGTGAGCCACCACACCCGGCACTGTGGTATGTGGTACTGGTTGCTGCTGGGTGTGGCTCCACACCCAGTATTGTTATGTGGTTACCGGGGAATCAAACCCGGGCCCTTGCGCTTGCAAGACAGGCGCCGGAACCACTGAGCCAACTCCCCGGCCCCTATGTTAGGATTTCTGCTGGGGTTGCATTAAATCTATGTAGAAGTTTTGGGAGTAAAACCATTTTGACACTATTGGTTTTCCCCCCAGAAAGAAGGGATATCTTTCCACTTTCTGATATCCTCTTTGATCTCCTTTCTCGGAGTTCTCATAGAAGAGGTCTTTCACCTCCTGTGTTAGACTGATTCCTAGACAGTTCATTTTTGGAGGTGGATGATATTATGAAAGGAAATATTTCCCCAATTTCTATCTCTGAGAATCCGTTATTTGTATATAGGAAAGTTATTGATTTTTGAGTGTTGACTTTGTACCCAGCTACTGTATCTAATCAGGTGATTAAATCAAGCCATGTTTTGACTGAGTTTTGGGGGACCTGTATGGGCAATATCATGTCATACGCAAATAGTAACAGATTAACTTCTTCCTTATTTTTATTCCTTTTATTTCTTTTTTTCTCTAATTGCTATAGCTAAAGTTTCCAGATCTATACTGAACAGGAGTGGTGATAGTGGACATTCTTATGTTGTTCCTTATTTTCAGTAAAAGGTTTCAGTTTTTAAATATTTAGCATGATGGTAGCTGTTGGTTTGTCACCAATGGCTTTATTCAGGTTGCAATAAAGACCATATATTCCAATTTTCTGTAGGGTTTTAATGATGAAAGGGAATGAGAGTTTGTCAAAAGCTCTTTCTGCATCTGTTGAGATGACCATATATTTTTTATCTTTCAGTCTGTTAATGTAGTGTTTTACATTGATTGATTTACATATGTTGAACTATCTTTGCATCTGTGGGATGAATCTGTGGTCAGGGTGTATGATCTTGCTAATCCTCTGTACTTTGTTTGCCAGAGTTAGTTTGCTTTTCTTTTTTTGCTTTTGGAATGAAGATACTGCTTGCATTGAAGAATTAATTTGGGAGTATTGCTTTCCTTTCAATTTCCTTAAAGAGTTTGAGAAGTATTGGCATTCACACTTCCCTAAATTTCTGTAGACTTCAATAGTGAAGCTATAAGGAGCAGGATTTTTTCTTTGTTGATAAATTTTTCATCGCATTTTCAATTTCACCAATTAATGATTGATATTGTGGTGTTTCTAATTTTTATCTCTGTTCAACTTTGGTAGCTCTTATGTGTCTAGAGATATGACCATTTGTGCTTTCCATCTTATTGGAGTACAGGTTCTCAAAGTAGGTATTGACTGTTCTCTGGATTTCTACTGGCTCCACCGTGTTTCACCTTTTTGTTCTGAATACCATGGATTTAAGCCTTTTCTTTCCTTTTTAAAAAGTAAGACTGGCTAAGGATTGGCCAATTTTATTTATTCTTTCAAAGACCCAACTCTTGGTTTCATTGAATTTTTTTTTGTATATTCTCTTAGTCCCCATTACCTTATTTTTTGCTCTAATACTTATCATTTCTTCCTTTATATGAGATTTGGGGTTCTCTTGTTCTTCTTTTTCTAGAAGCTTGAGGATCAACATTAGGTTATTTACTTGAATTTGCTGTTTTCCTAGTAAGGGCATTCACTGCTATGAATTTCCCTTGTAGAATTACTTTCATTATGACCTACAGATTCCGGTCGGTTGTACTGTCATTATAATTTAATTGTAGAAAGTGTCCATTTTTTCTTTAATTTCTTCTGTGGCCCATTGATTGTTCAAGAGAATGATATTCATGTTTCCATGTGTTTTTTGTGAAATTTTTGGAATTTCTTTTGCTATAGAACTCCAATTTCAAGGCACTATGGTCTCACCATAAACAGAAGATAACTTCAATTCCTTTGCATTTCCTTGAACATGTTTTATGAACTAGTATGTGGACTAATTTGGATAATGACCCATATGCAGCTGAGAAGAATGTGTATATGATTTTGTGTGGTGCAGTACTCTATAGAACTCTGTGGTGTCCATGTGTCCAAAATTTTGGTTCAGTCCTAGTATTTCATTGATATTTCATCTAGTTGATCTATCTATCTGAGATAGTGGGGTATTGAGTCCTCCACTAGTATAAGTGCTCATTTGGTTTTTCCTGTCCATTAATATTTGTTTTGTATATTTGGATACAGCAGCTTTTGGTACATACATATTTCCCTTTGGTGGTTTGGACTGCTGGGTTGGGTCTTACTTAGGTGTTTTCTCACTTCTTTGTTGTTGCTGTTGTTATTATTAATCGTTTTTGTTTAATTTCTGGATTGCTACCTGTAAATTGTTTATTGCAAGTATCTTTCTTGCTAATATTTAGAACCGTTAAGAAATGGCTAGCTCCAAGTTCATCCTCTTGGTATAACTGGGCCTTCGGCCTTGAGTCTGTAATGGCCCTCAGGCAATCTCAGTTCTGGGACACCAGGAAAGACACTTGAACAGGACAATCACATCACCAGCCAGTGTCATCCAATGGGTCTTTATTGCACAGACTTTCTTCACTCTCCCAGTGGGCTTTAACTTTCATTGAGGAGCCTCAAAGAAACCCTTTCTTTGCTGTCCATCATTGCTCTATTTTCTAGAGCTTGGCCTAAATGGCCCTGTGGGGTTGTGTCACTAAATCCAGATTCCTGAGCAGCCAGGAATCTGGATCCTGTAGCCTGAGGTAGAGCTGCTGGGCCTCACCCTTATGAGATGGTCCTGGGAGAACTGCTGGGCTCACCACTGTGTGGAAGTCAGGCCCAGTCACCAAGCCTCTGAGAATGACCCAGCCAAACTGGACCCACTATGTGCACTACAAGTCCTGGTCCTAACTTAGTAATTAACACATCCAACAGCCACTCAACAAACACCTCCTAGGTGCCAGGCCCTGTGATAACACTGGGTGACATCTGAGGGTTCACAGCTTGGGTCCCCATGGCCATGGTACTAAACTCTGTAGGCAGAGTGAAGGCTAATACTATCGGTCCCCAAACACAGAGCACCTCAATCCCCAATGAAGCCAACCGGGACATCCTGCACAGGTGTGTGGGTCTGAGGTGGCTCAGGGTGTACAGACTGCTCTGGTGGAAGCCTGGGCTCCCCATTGGGGTTATATTCTAAGCTTTTGAGCTCTTTATAGGGAAAGCAGGGTCTGGGCTGTGATTCTGCTCAGTGTGATAAGCAGGTAGGAACATAATAACTATCAGCTTCAAGTTCTTTCTAGGTCAAATTTCTAGGTCAAATTATGTGAGTGGGGGAGGAGAATGTAAGCAAAAAGAAAGAACTAAGGAACATGAGCAGACAGAGAAATCACCAATGGAAGAATAAGGAAAACGGAGGAGAATGGAAATATAAATATATGACACAGCTGACTTTTTAGGTGAGCTTTACTACATTCCTGGGAGCCTCCAATCCCCGCTCCTTTCTTGTAGCCAAGTGGCTCACACAGGAAGGGAGAAGTCATCTGATGTCTGCATATTCTGAGAATCTTTAATGGAAGGACAGAGGCCTTTAAAAGCATGGACTGTATTGTGACTTTTGCTATATGGTGAGCTGTCCTCTTAGACTACCTAAATAAAAAGTCAAATTAGGTACTCAGGAAGGAAAGGCCCGAATCTTAATGTTTTTAAAAATAAACATTTTTATTTTCTAGCTGGACTCTAAGCAAGTAACGTGGCATGAAATAGAAGACAAGAAAAGGTCAGCTCTAGTTCCTGGCCCTGTGCATGTTACACACTGAAGTAGGTTATCCTTGTGCAGCACTTTCAAGCTGCTCCTTCCTTTGGTCCTCGTAGCAGGTTTGGTGAGCAGATTCCTTGGTCTTAGCACCCAGGAAAGCACTGGGTGCAAAGGCCATTCAGTGGCTGTCTAGGATCACACAGTTCCTGGGACAGTGAGGAGACCAGGACTGGCAGTGCAGTTGGCTAACATCAGGTCCAATGCTCCAGTGCTCAAGGCTGCCCTCGGTGCTCCTTCACCTTTCTCTGCCGGATTGCACGCATCACAGAGAATGGAATGTTGCCTTATTAGGTTTGTACCACCAGAGCCAACTAGGTGCATTGTATACAGTACGTGCTTCATATGTCAGTTGAGTGAATAAATTAACCTAAGTTGGGATGATGCAGAGAGAAACAGTGGTTCCCTGCCTGGTCTGGAAGAGCTTATTTTGAAAATTAAACCTAAGTGGTTCATTAGCTTGAGAAACTGTTGATGTTCTTTGAGGAATTCTCTTAATCCCAGGAGTGTCTGAGTTCTCTTGAATGTTCCAAGGTGAGTTCTGTTCTTGGTGAAAGATGAGGATGATCCCAGAGTGGCACTAGCATTAGCCCCTCACAGAGGCACATTCTGCTGTTTTAATTTCTCTTCAAGTTTTATTACTTTTCAAGTTATCCTTCATCACATGCAGTGGTAACTTCTCTCTCTACCATGTCAGTGGCACATATCTGAGTAAAGGCTGTTTTGAAATACAGCATTGCTAGAACTCTGACCCACACTATGGTATGATTGGCCCTGTACTTTTAGTAATGTGTCATTCTAAGTTCCTGTTCAACAGTTTCACTGTTCTTTTTTTTTTTTTTTTTAGGTTTTTTGAGACAGGGTCTCGCTTTTGTGGTTCAGGCTGGCCCTGAGCTCAGCCTCCAACTCACATCACAATCCTCCTGCCTCTGTCTCCCGAGTGCTGGGATTACAGGCGTGAGCCACCACACCCGGCACTGTGGTATGTGGTACTGGTTGCTGCTGGGTGTGGGTCTCCACACCCAGTATTGTTATGTGGTTACCGGGGAATCAAACCCGGTCCCTTGCGCTTGCAAGACAGGCGCTGGAACCACTGAGCTAACTCCCCGGCCCAGTTTCACTGTTCTTGATTTCTCAGCTAGATTGTAAATTGCCTAAGATCACAACTTTTGTATTTTATTTACTATATGTCCCTCTCTTGATAAATGAAGGGCTAATGGCATCACAAAGGTGAATTTCTTAGTATGCAAATCAAGGCAAACGATGTACGGTTCCTTTGATGTGGCTCCTGGTGGAATTTGAAAATTCTCCTGACAAAATTCCCTTTTTAATTTCTTTTGTTCTAACTTAACACTCTGTTAGGGTGGAATTTTGTTTTATTTAACTCCTTGTAATCTATTCTCAAAGTTATGTTTATTTCTTGTGAATCTTTTTTGTTGGTTGGACAAAATAATCAGCCAGAGGGAGCTACTTTCTGTTTTCTTTTTCTTCCTACTCCACATGCTTAGAACTTGTAGGTGTGCAGCTTCCACTGACAGAGTGAAGGGGAGATGAACATTGGCTGCTATTTGTTCCTCAGAGGTGTAGTTAATGCCTGTTATCACTGGGAGATAATAAAAAGTTTCAAACTAATGGCATTGAGCATGCCATCTAGAAGGAGGACATATCATGAGTGAGAAAAACTGCAATGACTTTAGTAAAGGGTAGAATGTATAAATACCAGAAAATCCACAGAGACAAAGACAAAGTTCAAGAGTTTGATTACATCAACTTGGGGGAATCATTAGAGTTTTCCCAGAGGACCTAGTTTTGCCAATGCACCTTAAGGGAAGAATCTGGCTTATCACAGTCATCACAGTCAGAAAGAGTTCTAAAAGGAGAGACTTGGGGGTAAGGAATGACAATCTCATACAGAGATCTGTGTTTCTGCAAGCTGGAGTTAGGGAATATGAGCAGAGAGGTACTTCAGGCCACACTGAGGTACACCAGGAACGTAGAATAAAATCACAGATGTTTTTCATTAACTGTTCATGATCCTTTTGCGGAGAAAGCTGCCATGTAAGAAGATTGACTTGACAGCTTACAGATAAGCAATGAGACCAAAGAATGGACAGTTCAAACCAAGTAGTAATATGGCTTCAATTAGAGTAATGGGCATTGAGAGAAAAGGAGGAATGCAAAAGACCCTGATGGATAGATCTGCCATGCTTCAGCACCAGTCAGAAATAGAGAGAAGCCAACGTGAAAAAGAACACAGAAAGCATGCTAGTTCATGTGCCATGGAAAACTTGAGTACATTGTACAACATCTGCCCCAGCCTCTCATTTGGCATGAAGGGCACCTTTGAGTTGGCTAATAACCAGCTACAATTATTTCTTCCCTTTGGATAAATCTCTAATCTCCTTGTTGGTTTGTGAAATCATCTCCTTCCAGAATGTTAGGGCCTTTGAACCAGCTAGGTGGCCCAACATCAATGCTACTACTCCCTTGTCAAGCAGTTCTGACTCCATGGTCATCCAAGTCAGCCATCCCGCTTGCACAAGCATGGTGAGTCTTAAAAAGCCCAGAAAACCCCAGACTCAGGGCTCAAACATTATAGAGGCTGTTGTGTTAGAGACAATGGAGGAACACGGAGGCCCAGCAGTTCTTGGTCCTCATTCAGAAAACTGTGCTATATGAGCTTGTACTTATCTTCTTTGAGAGTTTATGACTAAGATCTCTCAATCAACTGCTAAACAGATGTCCTGGAGAGAAATCAGCCTGGGGGCCACCATTTGTCCACATGCTATATTTTATTGTCTTTTTACCTTATTATATGGTAAATCCCAATGGTTAACATAAAATGTATTTTACTTTTGGAACAAAAGGAGTTGCAATTCTTTGCAGTGCAAAGCAGATACAATTCTGCAGGCTAGAGATTTAGCTCAGTGGTTCCAGCGCCTGCCTTGCAAGTGCAAGGGCTGGCCGGGGGTTTGATCTTTAGTAACCACATGCAACAGTGCCAGGCATGGAGACTCATGTCCACCAGCAATTAGAACCACACACGATAGTGCCCGGTGTGGTAGCTCGTGTCTGTATTCCCAGCAGGCAGAAGGATTCCTGTGAGTTCAAGGGTGAGCTCAGGGTCAGCCTGAACTACAAAATGCAGACCCTGTTTGAAAAGAAAAAAAAAAAAAAAAAACAGATACAATTCTAAAGGTCTAGAATTTTAAAAATATTT
Source organism: Petromus typicus (assembly GCA_004026965.1). NCBI lineage: Eukaryota > Metazoa > Chordata > Mammalia > Rodentia > Petromuridae > Petromus > Petromus typicus. The sequence continues at coordinate 24,819 of PVIR01004290.1, read as the reverse complement.
TCTTAATTCAAAATTTAGCCCATCTGGTGTGATCTTTCTAACTTATATCAATTAACTTCTGCTGCTTCAAAAACATCCTCCAAATTTAATGGCTTCAGATAATAACCACTGAATATTTCTCATGAGCTTGTGGTAATGGTGTGGTTATTCCACCAGCCTTGCCTGGGTTCATTCTGTGCTCCAGATGGAAGCTGGGACAGGCTGGAATGACTGCGCTGCACGTGGCCTGTCGTCCTCAAGGAGATGAGGTCATCTTCTTCCCATGGAAGTGGTAGCTTTTCAAGAGTCATCTAGCCCCACCACACAAACAGGATGGGTGCTAATGTCTCATTGGCTAAATCAAACCACAGGGTGAAGCCCAAAGTCAAAGTACACAATGACGTGCATACTGGGAGGTATGATTCACTGAGGCCCATTAATGCAACAGTCTATCGCACAGTACAATACAGATCTCTCTGGAAGGTGAACCGCATGCCCGGGGAAACTCAGACTGCACAAACTCATTCTCGTGTGTCCTGGATGACTTGTTTCTGAAGACACAGTGTGTCTGGACAAGTCATAAATGAAAATAAACCACTGTGCTTCCTGCGAGGACTTCTCCTTCCTTCCCTCCCACCTCCTTTCCTTCCTGGCTTGCTTCCTTTTCTGCATTTTCCCGTCCATCCCTTAATGCTTCTATCTATCTTCCTGTATTTGTGTTTGTGTAATCATTTGGATACAAATGCATGCTAGGAAATGAAGGAAGGCAGTGCACTGTGCATGCTAATTTTGAAGCCCAGTCTTCAACGTCTCACTCTAGAGAACTTTGCACAAATAAATTGTCTCCTTTTTTTATCTTCTCAGAATATGTAATTATCAGTATTTTTACTTATTTTAAACTATACATTTGAGGACTCTGTGTAATATTTTATGTGTCTTTCCACATGTCTAATTAGTTTATTTAGCATTTCCTCTACTTCTCAAAACTATGCATGATCCTGCTTACTCAGAACTTCTAATTTCATTTCAGCTCTGTTTAACATTAAATGAACCAGCAGAGACACAAAAGAGAAATGACCCCATGTTAGATGTATAGCCATGAACCGTGCACATTCCCGAAACTACGTATCCTCCTGTTTGTTCACTTTCATTCATCTTGTTCTTTTTACATATTCCATGTAATCACGGTCATTTAGGCTATTTACCAGAAAAGATGTGATCATTTCACATTCTTAAAATATTAATTTCTATCTATAAAAGAATTGAAAATATATTTTTATGGACCATGTTTTTCAATAATCTCAATGGTACAACAGGCAGTAGAATGCCAAGCAGTAACAAGATGTTGACTCTTTCTGCTGTATCTTTTCTATGAATGAGAATTTCCCAGTATGTGGAGCATTGTGCAGAAATAAGTTAGGCCTCTCTGAAAGTCATGTTAACATTCTTAGCTTGTGCTACCTGATTTAAACTGGGAAGTAATCAGGACATTAGAATATCTTCTCCTTGAATAAGTCAGGTATTCTCTGTTTTATATAAAATGTTCAAGTTTACAAGAGGAACAAAAACATAAAAAACTTCCTACTCATTCCCTATGTTACAAGGGCAAGTTTCGTAAGATGCCTCCTCTTTTAAGCTTCGTTTTCACCATGGCCAACAACTGTACTGTTCTCCTATCATTGAAAACCATGTTTGTGGTTTGCAAGAGCCCACGGACAGGGAATGGAGAGAAGGAACTACATAAGGAGTGAGGTCATTATCTGTTCTCGGCTCAGCTGAGACAATTCCCAGGTGTAGAAGAGAAAGATTATTATTTCATCATTTTTGATATTTCATCATTTCCAGAATTTCATTTTATTTTGAGTGCCACATTTTAAGATGACATCGATTGCAAGCAAGCCCCGTGTTTTTCTAAGGAAAAGTAATAGTGAAATGAGTTAAAGAACTGAAGATGTTTAGCTTGAACAAAAAGAAAGCTGGGGGTATCTTCAGTTCTCTGAGGGAGGCTCTTGGGGGTATGACTTGATTCATTTGAACTCTAAACATACCTGGATAAAATAAGGGTATTGAAGATCTGAGGTCAGTTACTGCTCACCAAGTGTGGCTTGTCTTTGTGCAATTCTCACTGATTATTGCAGGAAAATGAAGACCTCACACCACCCCACTGCTCTTCACCTATTTCTTTGTTCTATTACTCCTCTAAGGTTTATCATTCTTGTTTCTCGCTACACCTCTTTATAATTCTTCTTTCACCCTCCATGGACCCCCTGCTCTTCCTGATCTATTTCTGTTAAGCTCTTGTCTTACAGTTCATTCCACATGTGTTGAGACCATCTGACTGTATCATTCACCAGCACTGTTTTCTACTCTGTTCCCAAGCACTTTCTCTCACTCACAGACTGTATGATCTAATATAAAGTCTTTCTCTTCACTCGAATTCCTAGGAAATTTTAACATCCAAGTAAAATTTACAGCCACTGAGACATAGATTACTGATTTCTGGGTCTTTTAAAATTCCAATATATTTTCTGTATCTCAGATACCTTCCTAACCTCAATGTCCTCTGCCTCTGAAGTCTAACATTTGAACATTTTAACTTCCGGAGCATTTCCAGTTCTCTCAGATTCTTTATTAACCCACTCCTATTACTTCCCTCCTCAAGATCTAAGGAACTTTAATTTCCCCAATTCTTTTAAATTTATTAACTTCTCAACTACCTTTTGCACTTTATTTTCTCCCAAGATAGACCTTTGGGTTGATTTTTTTTACTGTTTCTTTAAATATCCTTAGTTCCCTACCTGATTCTTCCAGAAAAAGAAAACCACATAACCACAAAGATGAATATTACCACAAATCTGTGGCCTTCACTTCACCTTGAGCATCAACGCTAGACTCTCCAGTTTCCTGTCAGTTCTTCAGTCATCTCTGAGTCCATTCCTCACCTGGTGATGTCATTGACTTTTCTAACTATGACTGCCTTTAAAAAAAGTGGTGCCTCTCAAGTTTAGTAAAGGACCTGATCTTCTCTATTTAAAAAAATTGGTGCCTTCAAACATGGTCTGAGCTCTCTGTAGTAGACTACCATGTTCAATAGCTGATTGAATGTCATATTTTATAGGAACCCCCTAGAGGTCTAGAAAGTCGTCTTAGAAAGGAGCCAGCCGCAAGCATGAGGGCTACTATTGTAAATACCACACCCAAACATCTGCTAGCACCATTCAGCCATGTTTCATAAAACCATGAGGCAGAAGTTCTCTTTCTAATGTTACCACAGCGGGCACTTCTATACCTAGTTTGGCAAAGCCTGGGGTCTGCAAGTGTCTGCGTGCTCCACTTTCTCCCTTGCAAGTCAGCACCTTCTGAGAAGCATCTGACTTTTGGAAGTAGAACACATGCCTGCATGCAGCAGCAGGCTATGCCAGGAGAATGAGTCTTGGCTTCTACCTTTGGGAGGCAGGATCAGTAATGTTGGGAACTTTTCCCTGGCATGATGGTTGTACAAAAGATTCTATAAAACATAAAGAACATCTCTTATCAGCTCTCTGCTGCTTGTACCCCTATCTCAAACTTATCTCCCTACAAATCCATCTGTGTCCCCTTTTCTCCAACCACAATGCCTTCGATTTCTGAAGGTCATCATCCTTATTTCTATACTTAACACATCCATCGGCATTTCTTTTGAGTAGTATAGCTGCCATATTTCCTCTTCTCTATTCTCTGAATCTTTATTTTGACACATCTCCTCAATGAAAACTTCTCCCTTCTTAGAAGTCCTTCCCTAGACTCTCTTAAATTACTATTATCTGTTTCTTCAGCTAACGTCTTGAAGTAATGAATTAATCATTTTTACTTTTTATCTACTATTCGCCACCCACCCCTTGTTATCAAACCCTGGTTTGTAACTCAAGAACCCCAGTCTGGTCCTCCACAGATCTTGCTCTTACTGAAGCAGTTCATTCATCCAACACAGTGGCCATGAATCAACACTTTCCCATGGTGCCTACTCACTGTTTTTCACCCTGAGATGGTCCCATTTCCTCAAACTTTGCAACTCTTAGCTTCTGTGAACTCCCACTCCGTTGGTCTCCTTTATGCTTTTAATCAAACCTTTCCTGCTCTTTCCTTTCCCTTTAAATGTTGGTTTCCTAAGGGTACAATCCTTCAGGCTCTGACTGATTTTAAAGTCTCTGTGACCTCTACTTCATGACTTCACCTATTTGTATTTTTCAAACCTCATGTACAATCATACTTTAAATCTACCCTTAAGTCTATACTTGTAATCCAGAATTTTTCTCTAAAGCTAACATATAGGAGCTAAAATCCATTAAGGACACACCTTAGAAACATTCCACCTCGATGCAACTCATCACTGCATCAACAAAGGTCATATTTTCTCCTTTATTTTAGTCTCTTTTAGTTGCTTATATCAATTGGTCCCTCAAGTTATTTTTCTGCTTCTCGTTTACTACTTCTCATCCCATGTTTTTGAATCAAGACATGTCCTTCCTAACTCTTAAATACTTCTTGAATTCTTCACAGCCTCTCCAGTTTTGCTGCCATTGGTCCAGCATCTCATCATTCGTTTTTGAATTTCTAATTGGCCAAGTCCCCTACCACTCTCTTTCTCCCACATGTTTTCCTCTCTAAGTCGATCTTACTCATAGCACAAAAGGAGACTATTAAAAATATGCAGCCAATGAGATGATTTCATCTTAGAAGCCTTATTGGGAGAGTAGAGTCAGAGCTCCACATCCTCATAGCCAGCTCTTACCTTCCTTTCCTGCTCAATCCCAACCCTGTCTCACAATTCTGGATTTGAAAACACTCAACAATTTATCTTACACCTCTGTGCTATTGTTGGCGTCTCTCTCTTAGGTCAGTGCTGCTGTCTCTTTTGCCTTGGATACTTCTCCCTTTTCTATTCCGCCACAGACCTGGCCTCTCCAAACAAGTGTCTCCTGCTCCTTCCTTCTCCCCTCCAAAGTCATATGCCACCTTCTGAGGGCTCTCCCATTACCCCTGTTATACACTCTTTGAAAATCTTGCTCAATATTTTATTAAGCTCAAGTTATAATGAATCTTTTTGCTGTAAATTTCTTAAAGGTTAAATTTATCTTATTCCTTTGTTGTAATCACAAATTCTTCTAAACTGCCTGGTATCTGATAGATACTTTGTCTCTGACAAATCAATAAAATATTAGCTTATCATTAAAAATCCTGGAGGCAGGACATGGTGCCAGGAAACTAACCCTGTCATCCCTTATTACTGTCCTGGTGGCATATGAAAATGACTCTGCATTTTATGATCTTGTGGTTAAGACTTACAAGGCCACAAGCGGACAGTTCTAATGGCCCTTTAAAAGCTGTTTACACAGTTACATCGACAGTATCAGAAGCATTCCAGAGTGAAGGCTACTCTTTCTACACAACTAAGAAGGAACCTAACATTGACCTGGGGCCTTCATTGGATAATCAAAACATTTCCAAGGTTGGACGCAAGATAAGAAGGAAGATTACACAGAGGGAAAATCAAATATCTAAAGAATTATAATCTTTGGACTGAAATAAGAATGAGTGGGAGTTAAAAATTGTTCACCTATGAGATAGATGAATCACTAGGAAGGGAGGATAGAATAAATGGTAGAGTAGTGTATATGTTTCCTTTAGACATCAAGAGTGAGGGGAAATGTTTTGCATGCAGTGGTGATGGCACAACTTTTAAGATCTTCAAATTCCTTGGATTGACACCATCAGTCCTTACATGATCCAACCTTTATCTGGGAGTTTATTGTGAAACCAGCCTCAGGATAACCAGCACAGACAGCGAAAGACACATCATCAGATACCCGGGAACCAGGTGGGATTCCTGAGAGCCCAGCAACTTCCTTTTCTCTGAAAATGGAACATGGAGGCTGCTCTACCTGCCACTAAACAAATCACTGTCGGACTTCTATCATAGGAACCAAGCAAACACACAGGAAGTTATTTGTTTATTTATTTTAATGGTGGGAAATGCTGAGCTTTTTATTAATCATTTATATTCATGAAGGTTATTGGTGGAAATTGCTTCATTCATGAGGTCTGGAGTTTCAGGGAAAATGTCACCAGGTGAAGAGGCTTTTCCTTTTTTGTTAATAAAAATGTACTCTACTGCTTGAACTGCATAGATATAAAAATATAATAAAAATGAGAGAACTGAGTGACAGTGCAGGAATTTAATTTTCTAGAGCACAGATGTTAGGTTTGAGTTGTAATCACACAATTGGTCTTTATTAGATAAAATGGCAGAGTAAGTTGTTTTAATCCATGAGTTGTGCAGTCCGCAATGAGCCACTCACTCGCTCAGTATCAGCCATGACTGCACCCATCACACCCATAGTGCTGGGACCCATGGCTCTCCTCCTAGGACGCCCCGTGGAGTGGTACACATCCTGGTTCGGACTGTTCTTTTGAGCTTGTTGAGAACTCCCCTGGGAACTTCTGTCTCCTGCCTGGGGTGGACTTGCTGGTGGTCTGAATACTGTCCTCTCCTTCCTGGCTTCCCTCACTTGCCCTCTGGACAAGGCATTCACTTTAGGCGGGTCTCAGTGTGACAACAGGCAGCCATGGCACTGGCTTCCATTTCCTACCATCTGGAATGGCTGTGTTCTTTGTCAAGTGCTTATCTTCATTAGAGATGAAAGAAAGCTTTCTGTAGCACCACTGCTGGAAATAATCATTAACCAAAACACCCGTGCTTCTAGAAATGGTTCCTTTCCTGCTAAGCAATCTTCTAGAGGGGACTCATAATCAAAAGATATGACAGTTTGGGACAGAACAAAGAACAACCAAAAAATAGAAAAAAAAAAAAAGGATGGATACCTGCAGGCTTATCTTTGGCTTTAATAAAACAAGGGGAACCATGGCACAGCCACCCCTCTCTTCAGTCCAATTTCCTACCTATAAAATCAAAATGTTACAAGAAAAGGAGTCCAAAACTCCCCAACTCTACAGTTCTCTGCATTTTGAGAAGTAGGTAATTCATTAGCCTGAGAACCTGAGGAAATGTGATTAAAAGCATATGCAAGAAAACTTCTCAAGTTCCCACAAAATATCAGTACATACTTATAATAAAGACTGCATAAGGAAGTTCTTGAACATGGCAATAGCCTCTTTTTTCCATTCTATAGGTAAGATGTAGCCCATGGTCAGTCAGTCTATTCCTCTTTCATCTCACAAGTCAAGTACCCAAAGATGAAAGGTTTTAATGTGGAATGATTCAAGACAAGAAATTCTGGTTATGTTTGTTGGACTAGTGGTATGTGCTCAGAATCATTTAACTTTGTACTCTTCAGTCTTGAAAGTCAGTGATGTTCAAAATAGGCCAGTTGCCCTTAGCATTTACTGTAGTTTAAATGGTGCTTGTCTGTCAAAGGCTCACGTGCTAGAAGTGTGGTCTCCAGTGAGGCAGAGTTGACTTAGTGCAGTGTTTAAAAAATGTTACCTCATGGGAGACCTTGGGTCCTGGAGGCTCCACCTTTAGGAGTGACTAACACTGTCTTGGGGAGTAGACCGAGACTTGGTGGATTAGCTCTCTGTGGAGCAGGTTGTTACAAAGTGGGCCAGGCCAAATGCCCAGCCCCTTCTGCATCCGGGTGACTCCCTTTATGCTTCCCACCATGGTGTGACACATCACGGGGGTCCCAGCAGGTTGCCAGGGCCACGCCATTAGGATCACCACATAGTAGTGACTAATGGGAAGCTATGATGGAGGAAGCATCAGAGACCAGAGCCCGTGGTGGGACTCCAGCCTCTGAGCAACCTCGTCAAACCCACTGCTCATCCTCAGCTTATGTTCACATATTTCCAGAGTGAGTGGTGCCGTCACATAGACGCTCAACGAGGGGGCTGAACTATTTCAATTATTCTACTTATAAGTTCCTGGAATCTAATTCAGCAGTTAGAAAAAATGTTCTGCATGCTAATAGGTTCTAAACATAGTAATTTGGAAAGGGTGTATATTTCTTAAAAGACAAACAACAGCAACCCCCCCCCCAAAAAAACCCAAAAACAAAGTAAACAAAGTTTGTGGCTTCAGATTTTTACTCCAAAAGGAGAAAATGTAGCATTTTCCAAATTAACATAGTAAAGATTCCAGTAGATTTCTAACACAATCCTACAGCAGAAAATCAGAATTATTTAGGAGAAATGATCACTCAAACTTTAAATGCACTGCTTACTTCCAAAAGTAGTTATCTGGAAGATCGGTAGGCCATAGAGGACCCATTTGACACAGGACTGATTAACCTATTTGGAATTCAAATGGACTGGCCTCTCTTCTCAAGTCCCAAGAAGTTTGTTTACCTCTCACTCATTTCCTGGCTCTATTTTTTTTTTTCATTGCCTACAGTAAACTTTGGAATTAAAAAATGACATAATGCCATGCTTTATTCTCCCACTGTGGAGATTTTCTGAGAACTGAAATGCGTGTGGTTCTAGACCATGTCACAGAGGGTGTTACGCTGCAGAGGCAGGTTTGCCTGCAGCAGAAATGGCCCAGGGCTTGGACATCATGCATGCACACCTTGACTCTGTTGTGCTAACCCTTACTTCTCTCTGAGCAGTTTATCCCATTGGCTGTGGCTTAGAGACCACTGCTCTGTGTGAACTGACATGTTCTTTAAGAAATAATTCAAATAGTGCTTGGTGAAGAAACAATTTAAACAGATCACTTACTGTGTGTCAACCTCCAAATGCCTGTGACTTTTAATGTATTTACCGTCCTCCTTACATCACAGATGAAGAAATTAGACATTGTCAAGATGATTTGTCATGATTACCCTGGTTAAGAGTCATAGACTTTGGTTATTAATTCAGTTTCTAGACTCCCAAATTTGTATCCTTAAACATTACACATTCTGTTCTGCCTTCCTGGAGTAAAAAGCTGGTTGGAAGTTTCCTTCATCACATTTGGCATTCCTCTTGAGTTCGTATCAAGCAAGTTGTAGTTGTAAGGTATGTCTGGCATCCACAGAATCTTCCATCTGCTGGGTGAGCCTCCCTGGCAGGACTGGGCACGTCCTGCACTGATCATGAGGTGAGCTCCTAGCTGGGGCTTCCTCCTTCCCAGCTAGGCTGCCTGTCTGGAAGGAAAGCCGTCTGACTGGCTTTTCGACTTACCTAACACACTGGAGATAATTTTCCTAAGGCATGCTTGTATTTTTCTAACTTCATTTACAATGGTGCTATTGAAGTGGTTGTAAAATATAACTTGAAAATTCTTCTTCTTTGATTAGAACATGTAGAAATGTAATTAATAACACATCAATTTTAAAGTCATTGCATAATACATTGCCTTCATTAAGTGGACTTCATAGTTTGGATTGTTGAGTAGTCAATCAGTATAATGCTTTTGAGGTGGAAATCATTACCAGAAAATCACAAATGTATTTCTATAATTCTCTCCAGCTTCTTGACCTCGCAGAGGTACAGATCTGCCTTAGTTCATTTTCCTTTCATATATATACGCCTTGTCTCTATATCTAGATTTTGAATTCCTGAAGGACATTTACATATTAAAGGCAAAATCTAAATCTCACTGCTAACTGAATTGAAAATACACAGGTAATAAAAGTTCATTAGGTGCTGAAATTAAAACCTAAATGGTAAAGAAAATTTCAGGATTCATTTTGGGGACAAAAGTTCTCCTTTATTCCCCCAGGGGAATCAACTGTCTGTTTTAGAGTTAGAATCAAATGGCTTCCTCTTTGTGACTGTAATGCAGCAATTATTTTTAAAGTTGTCATTAAAAAGATATTGAAGAATAAATAACATTAGTTTCAAAGAGATACGACACCCCGTAAACACATATGCAAGTTTTCTCACGGTAGAATTTATAATAAAGTACTCAGAGCTTGTATTGTTATCTTATTATTCTAACAAAGAAGGCTGTGTCTGTTCTCATCCATGGTCACCACCTTTCCCCACTTTGGCCGAGCTGGAAGCTTCGAGAGTGTCCTGCCGAAGGGCAGCCTGAACACAGTCTGCTCCCGTCTGCGTGTACAACGTCATTCTTCAAGCCGATGCATTGACGTCACTTTCTATTACTGAAACCAGACCATAGGTTTTAACTCTTGAGATTTGGTCACTTAGATTCACGACAGTCTTGCCATTAAACAGTCCTTTTCATATAACCGGGCTTGAACTTGGAAACTAGTGAAGACATGACTTCAGTGAAGGGCTAGTGGAGGACAGCATCCAGTGGTCTGACTGTCAGAAGGCCTCTCTCAGCAGATGTAAATTGTGCCCCAGCGTTTATCCCTTAACTCAAGTACTTGGGACCAGGAATATTGCCACTATTGGGGGTTTTTCAGATTTTAGACTATTTGCACATTCATAATGAGGTATGCTGGAGATAGGACCTGAACACAGCATTAATTTATGCTTTTTACATACCTTGTCCATATTGCCTTAGAAATAATGTTATGTAATATTTTCAGTAAGTTTCATAGGACAGAATTTTCCACTTATGGAGCTTTCTGGTCCGGGTGGCTTCCGAGATCTGGTTCTCTCACCTCCCTTTGGATTCTGTACCCTTGAAAGCGTCCTACTCTTTGTGATGGGCATCCAGGGTTTGTTCTCAAGGACAGCTATCAAAACGAGACACATTCCTGTATCATCCTGGGAGACTAAGAAGCTGGAGGTGACATGCCCGGAGAAGCAATCTTTTCGGTCGCTGAGGTGTGTCTGTCCTCTTGTCTCATGGCTTGTCATGTCCTCCGTGTTTTACTGGTTCCATCCCCTCATACCACCCTGGTGATGCACATGGAACACACCCCTCTCCCTCAGCCTGGACCCCCAGCACACTGTGCTCCGCATCACTCTTCTCCTCCCGGTTCCAAGGAGGGTACTCCCTTCGTGGTCCTTTTGCTCCTGTTGTCCCCACACCCGTCCATCTTTGGTCACTGGCATTTCTGAGCCCAACAGCAACAGACCCTGGTCCAGGCTAATTCATCAGAGTGACTTGGGAAATGTCCAACCGGCCTCGCCATGGTGAGAACTCCCAAGCGTGGCCGTGGCTAAAGGACCATTTTAACTCCCACAAACAGTATCTGCCTCATGAAATTGCAGAGAGTGTCCATGCATGACTTAGAGAAAGTACCTATCAGGGCGTGAGGCTCAGAGTCGGCAGTCTAATCCTATGAGAAGTATTCAGGAACGCCATTGTGTGATAAGCACGGTCCTAGGGTCCCAGAATGCAGCGATAACAAAACAAACCAAATGTCCTCCCCTATTGGAGCTTATTGTCCAGCAGAGGGCAGGTAATAAGCAATATGAATAAGTAACCCATATGTTAGAAGTAGGTACCGAGGACAAAATAAGGGTAAGAGTGGATTTAGCAAAGGGGGTTTCAAACGTGGTGGTCAGAGAAAGCCTCCCTCTGAGCACAAAATGTGGAAAAGCCTAAGGAAGTGAGGGAACAGCACTTGGGCCTCCAGGAAGAGCATTTCAGACAGTGGAGGCCGGAACAGAAGGCCGTGGTGACAGTCCATCCTGCAGGTCCAGTCCATAGTGAAAGCAGCAGACGAAGAGGAGGACAGGAGATGACGTCAGAGGGCGGGTCCCAGGGGCTGATGGGAGTCAGGCCTGAAGTCCATGTATGTGGACAACATCCCCACTCTAGGCTTCGCTAGTTCTCACCGCCTTCTCATACTGTTCGTGAACTCTGGTTCCTACATAAATCTCTCTAAGGTGCTCATAGGAGCTGCCAGGAAGCCGGCTGTGTCGTACATCTTTTTAAACTTCCCATATCCGGCACAATGCCTCTCAGTAGATGCTGATGGATTGATGCGGAAATTCCCATCTGACTTTCAATTTGCTACAAAACTCCAGCGATGTTTCCATCTGAGCCATATGTGAACTGCTGGCAAAGAGCACAGCTTCCCTCTCGACAGCAGAGTGAAATAACCTTAGCTTATCTGCATAGTAATAAAAACTCAGGCCGTACCCTTCAGGAATAATCCGTCACTTCATCATTCAAGCAGTAAAAAACAGAATAATTCAGCATCTGTTTAAGCTTTCAAGTAATTTGCTAACCAGACGAAATGCATATTCAGTGACCTACCATAGAGACTGAAGGTGCCGGCCCAGGCCAAGATCGATAGGCTCCAAGGCAGACAGGGTAGCTGCAAACCTCAGAATGCAGAGGACCCCGAGTCAACTGTGCTATGCGTCAACTCTCACTTTCAAAGATACGACAACCTGAGTGAGAGTTTGCATCACGAGACAGGATTGAAATTTCTTAGATAAATCAAACCGAACAGGACATGTTTCTGCTTGCATCGAAACAGGATTTCCTAGGACCTCAATCGCACGCTGGAATATGAAGCTGAACCCAAACTCAATTTGTTTTATAGTGGTGCTTTACGTCTTATGTGTTCTGAGGGCCGCCAGGCAGCTGCCTCCCTCGGTATGTCATTTTTCATTTTGATATCTCTCCCCGCCCTTCAGTTCCTTGTCCCTTCTCTTCTCATCATTTTCTTCCTCATTATCCAGAAGAACTTTGAACTCTATTTATTCAGGTCTTGATTTACCTTTATGTCCCCTCCTCCACTCCCCCCCCATCTCCAATACCACATGTTGGGCTCCCAACCAGCAAGAGTTTAACCAACCACGCACCTGCCCCAGAATGCTTTGGTGATAATAAATAGCAAATCAGAGTAGATTCTTCCGGTTGTTCTTTTAACCTGGCTGCTTTGTTTGTGCAGATAATCATTTTGTTTCGACAGACCTTCAAGATAGCTTCTAGAAATACACATGGTTCATTTGGACATCGAGCCAGTGTCCCAGTTCCCAGGGACCTTACTACAGTGAGGGGCTGAAAACACTGGACTGATTCCACTTAGGCTTCTTCCTCTGTGGGTCCTCCTCACAGTGTCCTTTCACAATGCTTCGAGGCCTCAGACCCCATTTTTCTGGCCTGTGTGCCCTGCCCTCCCCTGAACCCACCCTGGAAGGAACCACTGGAGCTCTGGGGCTTGAGTGACTGCAGGGCACGGTGTGGCCTGTTATACACAGTGGCTTCCTGGAGACACAATGTTTGCTATCAATTAATCCCATGCAGCTTCTAATATTGATACTCCAGAAGTGTTTTTATCTTCTCACCTGCTGGGTCTACAATTAAGGAAAAAGTCAGAGGTGCACACTGATACGCAGCCGCTCAAAACTTGCATTTCACTGTGATGTGGGGTAGTTGAATCACAAGAAGATAAAATAGACTTTCAGAAACTCAGTTGTGGTCACTTTTACTTTTTTTATAAGAGGAAAATTACAAAATGTTTAGAAAGCAGAAATAGTCACCTTCCATCCTAATTCATAAAATATAATGTTTAAAATTTGCTTCTAAGCTTTTTACTAGTTGTTAACACTGGACTCCAGTTGTGCCTTGTTCCTGACCATTATTTCTGTGCAGTAACTTTAATATCTACATAGTATTTCTTCTGTGATTTTCTGTAATCATGCTCCATTAGTTATGATTTAAATTCCTTCCAGTTTTTCACCATTATGTCTGCTGCAGTGAGCATAGAGGAGCATATGGTTTTTCTCCTACTTGGGAATAGGTTCCTTGGAGCAGAATTATGGGCCAAAAGGCTTTAATATTTTCACAATTCTTTACCCATATTGCCAATTTGCTTTCTAAAGGGCTCTAGTGATTTACAAACCCACTACTGATGGAGGAGACAGTCTGCTTTATAGCGTCCCTGCCAGCTCTGGAATTGTATTAAATCTGTAAATTAATATGAGGAGAAAAAATATGTGCTACTCTATTTAGTCTTGAAATTCAGAAATATGTGTTCCTGGGTTGATATATAAATATATACTACATGAATTTTATGCTCTACATAGACATGTGTGAGTGCTGATAGAGGTGATGAGAAAGTGCTTTGGACCACAAAACCCTTTCCTTTCCTTGCTCTTGATATTCTCCCTCACCTCCTGTCCTGTCTTCCCCTGGCCCTGTACTCACTCCAGCTCATCCACCCACAGTGTGTCTTAAGACGGGGTAGAAGAAAGAGCTAAAACAACAGTGGATTAAATGGATGGCAGTCAACACGAGTAAAGCTCTGTGCTAGGGCCCGAGCAACTGGGCTAAGTGCGAAGGGGCTCACCACCCTGGAATCGGGCCCATGGCAAGGACGGTGAAGCATCCTTAGGAGCGAGTCATATACTTCCCAGAAAGAGTCTGGGCCACTGGCTGAGTGCATGGGAACCTGGGCAGGTGTGTGCACTGATCAGAGGGGAGCTCCTAGCCAGGCTCCTGGGCCCCGTTCCCCTGTCATAAGGGCCAGCTGTGTGACCTTGGCAGCACTGTGCTTCAGGGCCTATGGTCAGTGATGTTTCAGATGTGTTCATCCCCTCTGCTGTGTTCTCTCCTCCCTCTCTCTCATTCTCTCTGTCTCTCTTATCTTTATCTGTCTTTGTTTCTGTCTCTTTCTCAACACCTCCACCTGAGTATAGGCCTGACCCACCGACTTTCAGGCCTCAACAGCATCATAAAAGCCAACTCTTTTCTTTGTGTAGGTGACAAAACTAAGGTGGAGAAAAAATTGAGTGACATGACTCCAGCTAGGTTATAGCAAACGCAGCACTAGACCCAGAGTCCAGGGAGAAAGGGCTTGAGACAAAGAGTACTGAGCTTAGCCAGGCTTGTCTGAGCTCATGGCTTTGGGGGGCAGTCCTGTCTTCGGTCTGCTCCTTGAGGGAAAGAGTTTTCACCACGTACGCCTATGCAAACTGTTACAAGGATCAGAACAAGTAGTGGACATGAGAGAGAGAGCTTCCAAAGCTATAATGCATTCTGTTAATGAGAGATTTTCAGGGTGACAGTCAGTGGGGCCCAGGACCAGAGCACAGGGTGTAAACAGCTTCATGTGCAAACAATACAATGGTGCACATCTGCAGAGAATTTTAAAACAACTATAAAACCAACTAAAAGTTAGAATGCTTTTCATGATCACTGTGTTCAGCAGCCTTAAAAAACTGTCAGTGATAAAATACTCTTCTCTTGAAGTATAAAGTTCCAATTGTTGTGGTTATTACTGAATTACAATGAGATCTATGAAAGATTCAGTTCAGCACTTTTTTTCTAACCTTTTAGCAAACCTTGAATTCTACATGAAAGTTAATTCAGAGATGTCCCAGTTAGAACTGTCAGATTTATCAAATAAAAATACAACATGACCAATTAAATTCAAATTCCAGGTAAATAAGATACATATGTATAAACAGTATAAATATGCCTCATGCTTATTTTGGAGACATTTAGCTTCTAAGAAATTATTGAGAGCTGGGTGTGGTGGTGCATGATATGAGCCTCGTGCTCTGAGGTAGGACAAGCCCAAGTTTAAGCCCAGCTTGAAAACTTAACAAGACACCGTCTCGAATGCTTTTTGAAAAATAGACAAGCTATTGCACAGAACTTGGGTTCAGTTCCCACTACTGGAGAAAATACTGCCCAGCTGAAAGGCAGCCAGTCACACCCTGTGTGCTCTGCTCCTCTGGCCTCTCTACCAGTGACACCTGAGGGCTTGCACCTCTGTGCTGCGGCCATTCAGGGAGCAAATGCGCGATGCTGCAGGATGAGCTGCATTGACTCACAGTTATGCTCGTGTCCCCAACCCTGGCAGCAGCATTTGGGTTTAAACAGTAGATTTGCAATAAAGACAGCAGAGGAACTGTTAAGATGAAGAGCTAGAATGTGAGCCTTTCAATTCTATCACTGTCCAAGGGGCTCCTTGGAGATTGTAGATTTGTTAAATTTAACAATGAAGCAGAATAAAAACTGTAAGGTGCTATCTTTGTGTGATAAGTAAAATTTTAGTTCCCAGGACACATGAAATATTTTTCTGGATGTTTCAGTTTGAATTATAGTTCCTCTCAAAAGATGCCAAAACTTTAGTACCTTAGAATGTGACTTTTCTTGATGCAGGGCCATGGCTGATATAATTAGCTATCTGGGTCCTAGTCCAATATGACTGCTATCCTTGAAGGAAGAAGGGAGACACACATAAGTGGGAGGCACACTGGAAGAACATGAGGTGACAACCGAGTGCAGGGCTGGAGTGACACTGGGGGAGGTAAAGAAGGGCTCTCCCTACAGACCTCAGAAGGAGAGCACCCTGCGCACACCTGACTGGGACTTTGGCCCAGCAGGACCATCAAGTAGAAGACTTCTATCGCTGTAATCCACCTGGCTGTTGGTAGTTTATTACGTCAGCCTTAGGAAACTAGCACACGCAAAGAGTATATCCTGAAAGTTAACATTTATTACTCCATTTAAAAATTACTATTTTCCTGGTTTCTTATTATCTAACTCCAACGTTATGTATGAGTTTGTCCCCCCTTTCAAAGCCCACTAATGGAATTACTAATAGATGATTACTCTTTCCTTTTGTGTTTCGTATTTTATCAATTTAAAAACTATTGATACAGCTATATTAATGTGAGGCTAATAAGAAGCCATTTTTCCATCTGTATTTTGCGGGGGCTATGATAATACCACACCGCCACAGAGGAGGGGGTGTGAAAACGACCCACTGTGAGTGCCACGAGTGCGCATGCCCCGATGGGCGCAGCTCCGCCGCGTGTGCAGTCTATGGCTTTGATAGTGTTTCCTCGTCTCCTCGGAGCACAGCTTTCTTATGTAAAACGGAGCTCCCTGTACCCACTTCCAAGCCTGTGAGCACTAAACGAAGCCCTGTACTGTGCTCCAAGGCTCAGCACTGTGCTCAGCAGAAGATAAAGGGGGCAAAAGCGAGGAGCCGCTCTTAGCTCGGTGCTATTATGCTGTGACTCCGACTGCGGCTTCTCTAGCAGGAGAGGCAGCTCCGCAGCACTCAGGGCGTTACTGAAGACCTCACTCTAGGAGCCGCGGGAGCGATTGCCAAGGCTGAATTTCAGACAAGACAGAAAATTTCCACGCACAGGGTCCCTTTGGGGTATGGGTGTTTAAATCCAACTCCCCTTCCCCACACCTTCCTGTGCTCTTCGTGAGTTTAGTACAGTTTTGGCCTTCAGAGACTCATCACAGGTGGCCTGAGACAGGTGGCCTGAGACACATCACAGATAGACAAACAGGAAAAGGGACCTTTATGGAGCACGAGGTCATGGGAGGAGGGTGTCCGCTGAAGAGACCCTGTTCCCACCACGGGACTCTCCAGGCTGCACACCCGATCCATGGGGGACAGTGCAGAAGCCCTGTGCAGAGACCACACGCTCTGTCTTCAGAATGCTGAGACTGGGAACCCAGAAGCGGAAGAGCCTGGTCTAGAATGTGTATAGCAATCAGCTTGCAGCTAGAAAGACAGTCATGTTAAAAATTTGATGAAGATGACAACTAAGTGCAAAATTGTTTTTAACTATATATGAGGCACTGTAAGACATCTTTGTAAGTACATACATCAATCCTTTGCTATTCCCTTATAGTATATGCACATCCTTCTATAGACTTTAAATAATCTCTAGATTATTTATAAGACTAAAGTAAATGCCATATAGATAGTTGTTGTATTGTTAAGAGAATAATGACAAGAAAAATAATCTATACATGCTCATTACAGACTGATGGTTAAAAAAAATATTTCCAACCCACAGATGATTGAATCTATAGGTACATGGAACCTAAGATTGCACATACATACACATGCTTGTGCACACACATATTACATATGATACATTATATGTTATGATATAGATATGCAGTTTTGTCCACAGTACTGTGAAATAATTATTCCCACTTTGCAGAGGAGCAGACAGAGCCTCAGGGGCTCTTCTTGGAGACCAGACCTTGCCCCTCCTGAGCCCCCAGGGCTCTGATCATGCTGAGGAAAGGCCAGGAAATGTGGGGGTTCTGCCTGTTAGGAGACACCTTGCAGATGCTGGGTGCTGAGAGACAGCCTGGAGGAGGGCAGTGATCTCTCCAGATCTTCCTGGGCGCTGCCATCACTTTTACCAGCAGCTCCCAAGGTGAGTGGCGCTCCAGTCCATGCGGGCCCTGCCCCGCACGTCCCCAGCCCTCTCACCCTGCCATGGCTCCCTCTGCTCCGGAAGGCAGACGCACACGATTGCTTCTTCTGTCTCCCACATTAGCACCTTACCCTGGGATCATGGTCACAGCCTTCTCTGTCCCCTCTGGGAGCTTCACCTCTGCCCGGCTGTGTCACTTTCTTATTTACTTTTCACAGACTGTAAGGAAGAATTTGTAAGGTAGGCCCACTTCATACCTGAGGGATGCAGGGTTCAGAGAGAGGAAATGTTCTGGTAAAGTAGCAGAGATGGAAATTGAACTCAAGTCTCCCCGACTTCAAATCTCATGTTCACATAGACCTTTGAATATTATACTTCAGTATAATACTAGAATTGTCATAGCAATAGGACTATTCTAAATTGTTGCATGGGGCTGAAAAAGTTTCCAGAACAAAGTTCCAGAACCTTCTTCTGAACTGTCTCACCTACTAAATGACACAGAGGATAGGGGCATTAGAAGAATTTTGACGTTTGACTCTTTTTCTAAATAACATTTGTTCTGGGAGCCTTTGAATATCAAAGGACTTCAGGATTTCCTGGTGTACAGTTGAAAATTCACACGTTTTTGTTTAGAAAATTTCTAACATTTTCCCCTCTTCGATCCCCTCTGTACTTAATGATATTATCAGCTTTGTCATTAGTAATTTTATGACTGTGGTATTTAAGAAATCTGTGCTATTGAAAAGAACAAACAGGCTGGGGATTTAGCTCAGTGGTTCCAGCACCTGCCTTACAAGTGTAAGGGCCAGGGTTCGACTCCTGATAACCACATACAACAATGCTGGGAGTGGAGACTCACGCCCAGCAGCAATCAGAACCACACACCGCAGTGCCAGGTGTGGTGGCTGACGCCTGTAATCCCAGCACTCAGGAGGCAGAGGCAGGAGGATTGCTGTGAGTTCACAATATGGCCTTGAGATTTTGAGACCCTGTCTCATAATAAAGAGAAGAAAAGAAAAGAAGAAACAGAGGGAATGACTTTACTAAATGTGGGATGAAGAAACAAGTATCTCCTTATACCTTCACTTGTATACAGCTCTCTCACTGTCAAAAGCCCACTGTTGTGACAGTAGTCTTGGTGCCTGATGGCCTGAGACCCCATTTTGTCATCTACCTATGTTCATAGAACCTAGAGTTTCAGAATAAAACACTCAGGATATTTATTTGTGTCTTATTTAAGGTTCCTGGCTTATATTTAATATTTTCCTAGGTGAAAAATAGCAATGCTATTATTTCCTCGCCCACCCCTGTACTCTTCCTACCTAGAAAGAGTTACCGTTCTTTCTCCGTCTTCAAAACTTGTCAGAGCCTGTCCATTTCCCTCCTTAATGGAGTTGTTCCTAGGGCTGTGTAACTTCCTTGTAGTTATTTTAGGCTGCACTTACTTACAGCTGTTCTAGTTGTCTTAGAGCCTGTTCCTTGCAATACATATTATTTAATTCATTGTAGACCAGGTTTATAGGTTCCAACATCTTGCTTTTACTGCCCTTAGTTAATGAGCATGTATTTTCCCATATAATACAGGCATTGCTACTCAGTCATCTTATACAGCTGCCCTGCTGAGCACTGACCTTAGTTAGAGAGCATACTCAGGATGGTACTGGGGGCTGCCTGATTCCACGTCAATAATGCATTTTCCTTTCCTATTCTTCTCTCCACCCCTCTCTTCCCTATCTCCTGATGACATCCCCCCTTTGTGGATTACCTCTACTGGTCTATACCGTATGGGCACAAATTGAGGGGCCACTGTTTGCGTTGCTGATGAATTTACAAGTACACTGGTATCGTTCATTATTGAAATTGCATGCATTAAGCTGTCTTCCCAGCAGGGGGCACTGCAGGCTTCTAAAGGCCCTAGAAGCTGCGGCCTGCAGGCCCACAGGCAAGCCCTCTACTGGCTGTTAGACAGGAACTTTGCTTTCTTGAAGTTCAAGGACAGACTGATGCGCTCAGGACTTCATCTTGGAATCCAGCAGCATTATCCTCTACAGACAAGACTGTCAGCTGAGGCCATGCAGGAAATAAACTGAATCAATCTTTCTAAGAATCACAATCTTGAGGAAATAAGGCTCGGCTAGCCAGACATCTGAACTGAGAAAAATCCACAAACCTTGGGCTCCGTCATGCTGGGTTAACACACTGGGCTGACAGATGGGGGCACAGTCCATTGAATTAAATAAAGCAAATGTTTCATATAAAAAGAGCACATGAGAGTTTACTGGTTCTTGATCAGAGATATTCATCAGAATCACACTGAAGGCCTAAAACAAGGATACCTGCTCCAGAATATTCAAATGCAAGAAGTCTAGGTGGGATCTCAGAGTCTGTATTTTCTAAACTTTCACTGATGATTCTGCTGTACACTCCTAGCCTCTGGTGCTTCAGGATTTTTCTGATTTCTCTTTACCGTCCAGTTTGTGTGATATAATGGGAACAACAGGTCAGGTTGATGCAAGCTTTCGTGTTCGTGAATCAGCTCGTGTCTACAAGGAGCTGGGTTGCAGAAGTGGACTGATTGCCCCGAATCAGAAGCGAGACGAGTCCAGACCGCAATCGGGTGCTCAGATTTCCCCACCCACTCCCAGTCCTGTGGAGAAACAAGAGCCTCACCTTCTGCAGTAATCGCCTGTGATGGAGTGATATCCGTAACTTGTTCCTTTCCAGAAGATTTGTCAATATTAGGAAACTGAGCCTCTTTCATTTCATAGTCTAAGAACTGCTAATGAGTCTTAAAACAGTGCTCATTCTGCTCGCTAGTTATTTAATGACTTGGCGATCAGAGACTCCTCAAAGGAATAATTAAGTCTACTCACAGTAGGAGGAAAGTAGTATATGGACATTAGTGATTGTGTTTAATTTTATTACAGGAAGAGATGAGAAGGAAGACTTTGAAAAGGCATAGAGCTCTGAACACGCAGGGCAGATGGTCTCCCTTGAGCACCATCCGGCTGACATTTGTTAAAACATGACAGCCCATCTCTGCTCTGACACTGCCACCTTCACAAAACTGCTGCTTCTGGGCCTTCCTCTGCTCTTCCATCTGATGGCCTCTCCACCCCCTAAGGAAGTCCAGAGCCAGCTTCTCCACAGCTCCTCCACGTCTTCCTTAGCATCTTAGTCCCACCCCCTGGGTCAGCTTGTGACATCAGTGTCTGTCTCTCCTTTGGACTTCAAGCTCCCTTAAGACAGGGACTTCTGCTTTAAATCTGAATGAGTCAGTTAGTGATGCGAGACAAAATTAACCTGACAGTAAGACCATCCTCATCTGCAAAGAAGATGACCAATCTTTTAAATATTATATCCTATAATACCCTACCACTCCCAATATCTCACAGATCAAGCAGGAAAATAATTTTACCAGTAATGTATATCATCACTTTGAACATGACCCATGCATGTGAGCCTCTTTGAAAACATAAACATCCCTCTGGTTGTAAGTATGATTATCAGATTTTTCCTTTCTAAGCAGGAAGGTTCAGAATGATTCCATGAACCATGGATGGAGAACACAGGGCATGGCAATGTCACCCCTAGTCCTAAAAAGGGCAGCTTTTGGTACAAGGGGACACAGCAGCTAGATTATGTACAAGCAGAATGTCCAAGTTGGAAGAGAATTCAAACCTTCATTTTGTAGAAGAGTAACTAACATACAAGGAGGGACAGGATCTTTCCCAAGGTCGGCATGGGGACTTCACAACCCACTTAAAACCGTTCGAACTATGACATAAATCACCCCCTTGTGCTGTCTCGGTATAGCTAGCAAGGCAACATCCCCCAAGGTCAGAGCCTTGCTTAGTCCTCGGCTGAGAGCACATGGGAATTCTCAAGAGCTCTTTTGGAAAAACCGATGAGACTGTACATGAACCTGCTTTTTAAACAAACGCTACAGGTGATTCCGGTGCACAGTTTGGTGACTGTCTAGGTTATTAGAATTGTTCATACAGATTAGCACAGACATTTTTATTGCTTAAAAGGACCTTAGATAGTCTGAAACCTCTTCATTTTCCTTTTAAATTACAGCAAAGTTATGCACAACTTCCCACAGTCTACTTTGCAATATAATTAAGAAATAAGGGCAACTGTGCATGTCAAATGTGTGGAGCAGCTAAAGAAGTAATATTAAGGTAAAATTATAGCTTTCAATACTTAACAGGAAAGTTTGAAATGTTAGAAACTGCAAGCTAACTGTTGAGTTTGCGCTTAAAATTATCTCAGTACAAGGAGAACTGCAGCCTCGCTTCATGTGTGTCTTAGTTACTGTTCCCCTTTTCTGGGAAACGATACCCAGCACCCAGAGTTAAAGAAGGGAAGGTTCATTTCAGCTCACAGTTTGTAGAGCCTGGCTCCAAGGCAGAGTGGCCCAGTAGAGGAGAAACTGCTCTTGGTGGGTAAAAGGCTGCAGAGCAGCAAAATAGGAAAGCGGCAGGAGTAGTCTACCTCTCCCTTTTATCCTTGCCAGGCTTCCCGCTCTTTGGTTGGTGCCACCAGCCTCCAAGGTGGGCTCTCTTATTACCTAGACTCAGAACTATGCCAGACAAACCAGTGGATAAGTTGAGTGATTACACAACCTTAACCCTAATGTCACACATTGGATGCTTTACATCCAGCCACCTCTGAAAAGTCCCACGTATGACCCAGGAGGCTCTTCAAATGTGACAAGCCATAACAATGTGTAAGCAGGCTGCAACCCTGGTGACAAGCAGCTGACTCCTACCCAATCACAAGTGGGCAACTGTTCACAGCATGTTTAACTAAGACAGTTGCGAGCAGCAGCCAGCTGGGTCGTCTCCATACCTCACATGTGTTTTCTGTGTCTCACTTCCTTTCTTTCTTGGACTATAAATATAACCTGCCCACGTGGCAAGGGATGGGGTGAGAATGTGGAGAGACAGGCGATTTGAACCATTTGCTGACAAATTCCCGAATCACAAGTAAATCCAATTAAGATTTGTAAAATTAGGCATGTTATAATTTTGTCTTTTAACACCAATCCACTCAAGAGTTTGGGAAAAGGAATGAGCCAGCACAATGAAACACTATAAATGGAAACTAATTAAAGAATGAAATTAATAAGACTGAAGAGGAAAAATGTCAAGGGAGATTAATGAAACAGCAACTATATTACATCAAAGAATAGATAGGTATAATGGGAAAAGGAAGAATACAAGATAAAAAGGAGGACTACAGACACAATATGCTTACAAATTCTTAAAGGTCATTATGCATGACTATATATTAATGAACTTAAAGACCTGTATGAATTAAATTACTAAAAAAATGTAAAATATTTAAAGGAATTAAGATGTGCCAACTCTACATAAGGAATGTAAACCTCGTGTACTGCAAAGTTATGTACTGAAATTTTTTGTTTAAAAATTTGTACAAATAATTTTTTAAATTGTGGGCCACTTAATATACAAGATTTTTAAATAGAATTAAAAACTGTCCCTCTCAAAGCAAAGCACCATGATAGGTAGCCTCTGAACAGGCTTTCATAATTTCTCTCTGTCTCCTATCCATGCCGAGTGCAATCTCTTCCCTTGAGTATAGGCTGGACCCATTAACTTACGGCTATCGAAAGCAAGAAAGAAAAGAAGAATGAAGGAAGGAAAGAAAGAAAGAGAGAGAGAGAAAGGGAAGGAAGGAGTGTAGGTAGGAAGAGAGAGCGAAGGAAAGAAAAAGACACGGCAGAGTGATGCGATATCACTATGACCTCCATCTTTCTCTTTTATTTCCATCATTGCCCAGGGCTGGTAAAGTGAGATACCATGGCTTAAGTAGGCCTTGTCCTTGGCCACTTGTGTAGTGACCATGTGATTGAGGATGGAAGTGGGTTTCAAAGGCCGAGCCGGGCAGCCGGGCATCCTCAGCAGAGCCTTGTTTGACATATCGATTTCCACTGGGTAGAGACTCTGAGTCAGTAACACCCTGCTAAGCCAGTCTGGCTAAGCCAGGAAATAGGATATGGTATGTATGTTTGAGATAATTTAAGTTATGGGGCAGTTTGTTACATGGAAATAGGCAACACTCACACATATTCCCCAGTTGATTTTCTTTGCAAGTTAAAACAACTTTTCTACATATATTTTTTCTTATGCAATAGTTTCAATGAAGAAAGAATGAAGGCTTCCTAGATTATATGTGAGTCCATATAATATTCCATAACGATGATGTTAAAATATAATACAAACATACACAAGTCTGAGGTCAACATTGAGGTGAGGGCAAGCAGTTTATTGTTTTTATCACATATTCTAAATAATTTCTTTATTCAATTTGTCTTTGAATGGACATTTGCATTTTTTAATATTTTGGGATATTATAAATAATGCTGCTACGGATATTCTGATGTGAGCATTTTTGTAGACATGGTTTTAGTTCTCCTAAATTCCTGAGTGGAATTGCTGAATACTACGGTGAATGTCTATTTAACTTTATTAAATCACTTTTTGTCCAGAGTGATTAAATTATTATATTCCTAGCAGTAAAATAGGAGAGATGTTTTGTTTCACCAACGTCTGTTTTTATCAGTCTGTCAAACTTAATTAAAAGCAGCAGTGACTATGAAGTTGTATCTTATGGTTATGTTTCTCATTTCCTTTGTGGCTAGTGACAGTAAGCAATTTTTCTTGTGGTTATTTGCTGTCCTGAGATCTCCTATGCAGTTCTGTTCTTTTCCCATGTTTCAATTTGTTTATTTTCATTTTTATTTATTTATGAGTGCTTTAACCAGGATTCAAGTTTTTTGTTGGATATATGTATATTTTCTTTTTTTTT